>JAFVLL020025310.1:0-22417 GCA_021397915.2 Tor tambroides | reverse complement strand
ACCGTGGTCCTGTGAGGCACGACATTTCGTTCCACTGTATGTCCACACATGTAGCGGAATGACAATAAAGCTCAACTTGACTTGACTTGACTTGATATCAGCGATCGACCTGCATGAACTCCACAAGTTTGTGTAAAATTATAGAGCTGTAAGTTTTTGTTAATTCTGTTTTTGTTCATTTGAATTTTGGGATATTTAGAATTTTTAAAAAATTAAAATTTAGAAAATTCTCAATGAGAATTAAATTTGATTAAATTACATCTTATAATTTTTTGTTATTTTTGTAGCTCCATATAATTGAAAATGTTTCAAGCTTTTTTTGACAAAAATAATAATAAAAACAAAATTGTACAAAAGACATGCTCAGTGTCACAAATTTGTGACCTAGAAATAGTGCAGAATATATGTATATATATATATATATATATATATATATATATAATATATAATATATTCATTTTGCATCGTCAAGTTTAAAATCCTTTAGAAGACAGAAAAATTAGAAGACATTTATACCTGTTTTTATATTATTTCTGTTGGAATCGTTCTCTCTTCTTTTCACATCCATTAGAAAATATTCAAATTCCTTTCTTTTCGCCATTTTTTGGAGAAAAAAATGTGTCAGACGTATTTTGCTGAGGATGGCATGGGGAATAACATTGTGCTCTAAGTGAGATGATCAAAACTAGGGAGATTATGAAAGTTGTTCTGGCGAAAAATGATTGCAGGTTTCTGCTGTTTGGACAAAAATGGATTATTAATGGGATCAGAGGCCCCTACTGTTGAAAAGAGAAGATAAGAAAGAATGAAAGAGGAAATGCATCCACCATCTGGTGAATTATCAGCATTTGCAGGTAGTGAGAGTGACAACATACAGTATAACCCTCCCCCACTGCGCTATACAATGTTAAAGCTGTAATTCCCTGATGCATAAGGTGTACTGCAATATCTGAGATAACTTTTGGGAGGATCAGATGATTTGAGAATAAAAATGGCCTTGGGAGAGGAGAAATAGTGCGCTAAACAGTGCCTGAAACTCAATTTTCAGAAATGAATATGTCTGCGTGAAGCTCATTTCAGATTTAATTAAAGCTTGTGTCCTTTTAGCAAAGAGAAATTACATTTTCTCTGTGGCTCTCACTCCTTTTAGCGATCTACATTTGTTGAAAGCCACTAAGCAAAGCAGAGCTCTTAGTCTATTACCACCTGAGCTTTTCATGTATACACATTCACTTACTTCATTTAGAGGTCTAATTAACAACATGCATCTGAATATTAACAGGGTACACAGAGGTAATATACTGCATCTGAGCACAGTCCTGAATGACCTCTACTGCCCTTTTACTGCAAACCATTGATTTGTGTGTGTGTGTGTCTGTATTTTGTGTGAATGCACATTTGTGTGACCTTTAGGAACTCGGGGACATGATGTTGCATTATTTACTACAAATTAAAAATGTTTACATCTCTCTTCCCCTTTAACCTCTGCTGTAGTTTCTGCTGGTGATTGCAGTTCGTGAAATAGCCTAGATCTGAGAGATCTGAGGGATGAGCGGCACTCTGAGGATGGATTGTGCTTTTGAAGTGAGAGAGGTGTGGATAAAAATGTGTTTTCCACAATTTCTGCTTGTGGCTGTGGGTGAATCAAGCTCAAATATGCAGAGGCCTCTCCGTGGCTGTGGGGAAATACAATTTTTAACTGTTATCGTTTAGTAAACCGTGATGGGAACATGAAATGAATTATGCATTCATTTGAGATTGCTTTGTGCTGCTCAAGATACACTTGAAGTTTACGTCTAAATAAATAAGGTGATGTTTGTGTTATGGCGCAATCAATTTTGTGGCTTACAAATTGCTTTCTGACCCATTGTTTGATTACAGCATTTTCTCTCTGTTGAAAATGTAGAGAGTATATTGAGTTATAGGATTTGAATAAGTTCCGAGGGTCTGATATCTAACTAACCTTCCTTTTTCTGCTCAAACGTCCTCATAATGGCCTGAATTAGTCAAAGCGATAAGAATCCAAGCTGTAGATATGAAGAGCCTGATGCCAGAGGACAAATACACTGGCAGGAGTCTAGGAATGTTTTTGTGCAAAACGTGAGATTCTTTGATCTCAACACCTCATCAATTGTACATAGCGATACAGACATCTGAATGCAGTCTATATACCACACCACACCGCAGGGGCACTTTGACCCCTGAATTGGTTAATCATAATGGCAATGCATGAAGGACACCAAGCCTGAGTGTACATGTCTGTTTCCGTGGCAACTGCAGCAAGTGCAAACTCTTTCCATGACTGACCTCCCATGATTCCCATAAATTACCCTTACCCACCAGAGGGGAATGAATTGGAACTGAGCCCAGGATGTTACACATTACATGTGAGGGCACTATGATCGCTGTCATTTACCTGTCAGTCCTGCTGTTCTCTGCTGAACCTACCGCAATCTGTGAATGGACAATATCACACACTTCCAAGGTGATAAACATAGCCTCAGTGGAGATTCCCAGTCATAACGTCAAATTGAAAGCTGATGTGAAAAGTTAATTCACAGAAATTTTAGAATAGCATGTTTTGATTTATGAGTAAAATTAGTAAATTGGTTGACATTACTTTGTGAGCTTCCTATATTTTATTCTAGAGCAATAAATTCTTTAGTTTACTGCAATGTTCTTCACACTAAGAAAATGGTTATTTTATGGTTATTTTCACTGAAAGGTTCTTTGGGGAACTACAGTGAAAATCCCCTTTTGTAATCTTTATATTTAAGAGTGTAATTGTCTGATGAAATGCATGTTATGTGTGAAACACATAAACTCACATTCTTACTCTGCACAAAGAAAGTCGCATGTTCTTACTAACTGAATATGTATTCAAGATTTGGGAGAATTCAATAACCTTCAGTCTTTTCACATACGACTTATAAAAAAAGTAATCCTCTAGGATTCGTGGCTGTTTCAGTAGTTAGTTAGTGTGCCATCATCCTTCAAAGACAATCAAAAGAGTGTTGTGGGAGATGAAAAACACTACGAATCTGTTTCGATGACTCCCAGTGATGTGCTTTGTAGAGAGTTAGGTGTGGAATGTTCCTAATTTCTCATCTAGTAATGTTACCCTTGTTTTATTTATAAACATCTTAAAAATGCTATTTTAAATACCATTAGAAATTCCAGACAGAACCTTCATGTATGGCAGAACAGCTCTTTATTGCTAGCTAACCCAACCACAACTGACGGTTTCCTAAAAACACAATCTGCTGATTTTCCTGAAACAGCTGCCTTCAGTCCTGAAGAATCAGCTTTGTGTTTCTAGACATTTGGGCATAGTCAGCAGAGAAATGTATGGGAGTGTTGTTATTGTTCAAATGTGTTTGATTTTGTAGTACCACCATTAGGGTCAACAAGGAGTTACAAATACCTCTTTTAATAGCAGAGTTCATCTGATCTCAAGCTGATTGTCTTGGAGTCACAGTAACATCCTCAATAATTAATGTGTGAATGCTTGTTTTCTTAATGAGTTTGTGTATTACATGAGCAAAGAGAAAACAAGAGAAATCAGTGGCTCATTGGAGCAGGCAGGGAAAGAATATACCGTACCAACATGTAAAGTTGCTGACATAGACAGAGTTACGAGATCTGCAATCACTTAACGATCTCTCTGTGTGTGTGTGTGTGTGTGTGTGTGTGTGTGTGAGAGAGAGAGAGAGAATGTGTGTCAGACCAAGAATAGCAGTCGATTTGATTGAGCCTTCCTGTATTCTGTTTCCATACCACAGGGCTGTCCAAAAGTGAAAAGACATGCCATTGTTTTAACATTGTTTTTTCCTTTATTCTAAACTAAGAAAAACATAAAGGGCATCAAGTAGGAAAACACCTTTCAACATTGATCCCAACATTGATCAAATCCTCAAAGAATGTCAGAATGTATAGACCAGTAATTTTTCTGTGACCATAGGTTACATCATTCCACCAGTAGGTGGCGACAAGTGCGTCATTGTCTTCGTATTTGGAAGCATTGCTTCATTACGAATGGAAAAAGTGAAGTTTTTTATGAGTGAGTCATTAAATCATTCAATCAATTAAGTAAGCCATCCGGGATAGTTTCTTTATTTTGTCTTTGGTTGTTGTATTTATATTTAAAGCATATCTTCCCTTTTTTTCACAAAAAATAGTTGGAGATTGAACAATCGCTGTCATATTTTTTTGTATGTAAATGAGGTTTTGATAATGTCATGTTGTTTGTACCTTGGACTAACATCTAAGGTATTGTTTTGAAAGGAAGTGTTTATAGGCACAGGGGTTTTAAAGTGTCCTTGATGTGTAAACAGCATCTGGGAAAACAGCCAGATTTAGGCGCAGTTTAGCTGCTTATTTCACATATAGGCAATGTCAGTTCTCAATATTACGCCACAAACACACTATCACTTCTTCAACATTGTTGTCTTCATAGCTTGGTTGCACTAAGCTCATTTCATGAAGACAAATAGATCCCCCTGAGCTTTTGTCAGCACTCTATTGAGTCAGATCGGAATAGGACAGTGCATTTCTGAGCTGAGGCTGGCATGTCAATCCCACCATTGTCCTGTCTCTGATACTTCACTTCACATGCCATTTGTTCTTTTCATCATAAAGACAGTGCCAGTATAGATTCCAGCTATCCATCTCATTAAATAACCTAGACATGCCTAAATTCTGTCTGAGTGGAGGTCAGTGTAAGTGATTGCAAGAATCTTTATGTGTTTCTATCTCTCAGGCATCCAAACAGCCTGATTTTTCTTCATTTTTTCAATGTGTCATATCTTATGTTATGAATGATCTTACATTGCCTGTCTCTCTCATTTGTGTGTTGATGCCCATATTTATGCGTGATGTGATGAGTAGTAGCCTTCATTTATAAAAATGCATATGAATAGGTACTGGGAAGCTTGTTATTCATTTCAGGGCTTTTTTTTCTTCAGTGTGAAGACATCAACACTCAAAAAAATGATTTTTTGATGCCTTTCACTTTATTTAAACAATTTATTTTGATTCAACAACATTGTATCAGGTTTCTGGTTCAAATGTGATTGCTTCATGTTAAGTTGACTTGAAACAATTACTCTTTGACTTAACTTGATGTTTTCATATTGAAATAGCATGTTTCAATCAAGTAACCCAACCAGGACTCAATCAAACAGGATTTTCACTTCCCATTATGCTTTGCAAAGGGGCTGAACTGGGAGAGTAAATGTTGAAATAAAGTGTAATTTTAAGCATTTTTTAGCAAGATGAGAAAATTGAGAGACTTCTTAATGATTACTGTTCTATTATATTGGTATTTAAAAGTTTCTGTTATGTTAGTGGTTTAGGGTTACCATTGTGGTGAAGTCTTGAGCTTGTGCTTGGGTTGAGGACCTGCTAATAAAAATCCAAATCACTTTAATAATAAAGCAATCACTATGGTAGTGCTCTGGATGAAACCAGTATCGATTCTGGACTGCCAACACCGACATCATGTGTAAAGAAAAGTTATATTTAGTTTGTTACACCACATGACTAAACAGGAAGCATTAATTGTAGGATTATTTGAATGTCAATTTAAATGAAAATCATTTATTTAAGTTAAACTAAAACCATTCATTCAAATTAAAGGAACACCATTGATTCTAGTTAGTTGTACATGGATGGTTCTATTTAGTTTTACATGCTTCATTCACGTGGAACCACTGTCCATGATTGAATCATGTTCAGCCAAAGAGCTATTTTTTTGAGTGAACGATCGTTGCTTTATGCAGGGCTGATGTTTTTATCCTTTAATACCAATTAATTTCCTTGGTTCAAAGTTAGCAGCTCTTCCACTGCATGGTAGATCTTTTCTTCGCAAGTAGTTGCACAATCTTTTGCAATACAACCTTTTATGAAGAAACAAAATACTGGTGCAAACTACTCACCCATTGTTTGAAAAAGAAAAAGACATCTGCCAGGTTTGATGCAAGAGCCACATGCAGTGACATGCATGCAAACACTTTTAATACATTAAATCTGGCTTCATAGAGACCATTTGAGCAGTTTTTACCTAAAGTTTGAAGTTTGGGTTCCATTGGTTTTGTAGATTTACATGTAAATAATATCCATTTTTGCTGTCTCTTGTGTTTATGGGTAGTAAATTGAACATAATTGAACTATAAATTCTTGTTTGTTTCATTATGGTTCTTCATATCAGCTTAATGGTTTCTGGGTTCTTCAGAGTGACTATTCCTGAAGAATTAGAAAGTAAAATGTTTTCTTTTGAACAAAGTGTTCTCTTACATCATCAGGTAAAACCTTTTTTGGTTTGTACTTTGCAAGATATTGGGCGCTGTTCTTTAAAGGGCTCTATGTACCTAAGCCTGCAGGGAGACACAGCGCCAGCTCAAGCATTACTTGAATTTCTCTTCTCTGCTTATTGACTTTTGTGGATTTGATTTGTTTTAGAGGAAAATGTGGGTAAAGATTCAACATATTGTAAAGTTTAAGTTATATATTTCAATTTCGGAACAAGCCTACAGGCAAGTAAGCTAACTTTATGAAGATTTTACATTGTGGCATTCAACCGGAAAAAGCTGAGAGATATTATGCATGTACACTACCGTTTAAAGTTTAGGAGTCAGTAAGATTTTTTTTTTTAATATTGAGCATTGAATAGATCAAACGTGACAGTAAATATTTTTTTAATGTTCCAAATTTCTGTTTAAAATAAATGTTGTTCTTTTTTAACTTTCTATGCATCAAAAAATCTTCGAAAAAATGTATGACAGTTTCCACAAATATATTAAGCAGCACATCTGTTTTCAACATTAAAAATGTATTACTTGGACTGCAAATCAGCATATTAGAATGATTTCTGAAGGATCATGTGACACTGAAGTCTGGCTGAATGGCTGCTGAAAATTAAGCTTTGCATCACAGGAATAAATCACATTTTAAAATATATTCAAATAGAAAACAGTTATTTTAAATTGTAATATTGTTTCAGAATATTATAAGTGAATAAATGCAGCTTTGGTGAGCATAAGAGACTGCTTTACCGACCCTAACATTTTTAAATGGTATGTAACATCCAGTTCAGATTGTACAAATACAGAACCCTCTCATTAAATAGTTTAAACCTTCTCAACGTGTGGTTTATATTCCAGACAAGATTACTCAGACTAATTTTGATTCATTTTAATCATCTTACCAAGATCTGAGGATATTTGTAACAGTCTTAAGCACAAGTATTCTGTATGTTTAATTTCAAGGGAAGCTGCTTCTGGCATGTTGTCTTTAACGTAATGGAGATTAAACCTTGAAATTGCAAATTCCATCATCTTTCTTCATTTTCATGGTCATTTTATATGGAGACTTGAGTGATAATTAGTTTTTTCATGCATTCACTAAATTCACAGCAACCATCAGGGATTAAACAAGGTTATAAGGTTACTTGACTGGTTTGTTTCCTCCACAGATCTATTTATAGTTTTCTCCTTAATTTAGTCTCGCTCACTCAAGTACAGTGGCTCCTGGCACTTATCTAGAGTTGCCCCACTGCATTGTGGGAGTAAGTGTAATCCTCTATTATCAGAAGGCACAGTTGGTAATTCAGGTATAGTGCAGAAACAGATAATTTCACAGTGTGTTCTCATTTGGAATAGATTTGGCTGCAAATAGGTTGACACAGCAGGATAGATGAACACACATTTTTCTACCTCAATCAGCTCAAACACTAAAAGGCTCATTTATATGTATTTCTTTCTTTATTCTCTTTATACTTCTCACTCCATTTGCATTCTCACTTACTCTTTCATTAGTATTTCCATGAATATTTCATGAATGTCCTTTATATTTTTTAACTCATCACAGTGAATTTCTTTCACTCCTACTGGGGCAGTTGTGGCCTAATGGTTAGAGAGTTGAGCTTGTAACCTAAAGGTTGTGGGTTCGAGTCTCAGGTCTGGCAGGGATTGTTGGTGGGGGGAGTGAATATCCAGCGCTCTCTCCACCTTCAATACCATGACTGAGGTGAGACCCTTGAGCAAGGCACCGAACCCCCAACTGCTCCCCAGGCGCTGCAGCATTGGCTGCCCACTGCTGTGTACGTGCGCGTGTGTGCGCTTGGATGGGTTAAATGCAGAGCACAAGTTCTGAGTATGGGTCACCATACTTGGCCACAAGTCACCTCCTTTCATAAAACTTTTTTCCTCTTTTTGACATAATTAGCATGAGTGAGTAATGTACTGTAGTGTCATATTCATGAGAATTAAAAGCTGCAAATAACATCTTAAAGATTAATAAAAAATACATAATAATAATTCCTCTTCCTTTATGAGACTTGTGGAGTATTTTTAGCTGTTTAGCAGTATCAGAACAATTGTTGTCTGATGAGTGTTTACCTGATTTAGACTCACCCAGATGGCTCACAGAGGTTGCATAATCTCACTATAATCCTGCTGCCAGTGAGGCATCTGACATGTTTTTCCCCCTCCAATACTGTGACTAGTTAAAGGTCCTAAATTCAATATAACAGATATCACTGAAATAGATGTCCTGAGAAATCACACTTGTCTCTGGGACAGCCCTAGTTTCTGTAAACAGCAAGAAAGTTTCTGAGGAACAGCCCACACTTTTAAACCAACATCAACATCACACAACATCTGGCAGAATTTAGAGAAATTGCTTACTGCACCATTAAACTTCCATTGCATTTCATTCTGTACTTTACAAAAATAGGGACTCGTCTGAATAAGCCTGCATGGAATTTGTGCCCTCATGATTTTGAAGAAAACCTTGTGCATTTGCTGATGTTAGCAAATAATTTGAAAATGCTTTCAGCTGTATTGAACTCACGCTGCATTTTAAATTAATCAATGTCTGTTTAGTCTGAATGCAAATAGCCAAGTGTTGGCAGAGACTATTTTCAGTAACTCCACCCACCATTGCTCAGATATTTTACATATGACTTCTGTTTACAGTTTGTGTGACTAGCATCTATCACTACTACGTAACCAAGATGTTAATTGTTACTATTTATACTAGATGCAAACAATACCTACCACTGTTTACACTCAGTTTAAAGGATTAGTTCACTTCCAGAATAGGAAATTCCTTTTAATTTATTTACCCCCATGTCATCCAAGGTTTTTGAGGAAAACATTCCAGGATTTTTCTCCATATTGTAAACTTCAGTGTAATTTTTTTAGTTTTTTTTTTAATAAAATGACCTAGATGAGACCCTTATTCCTCAGCTGGGATCATGTAGAGCCCTTTGAAGCTGCGCTGAAACTACAGTTTGGACCTTCAACCCGTTGGCCACCATTGAAGTCTACTAAATCCTGGAATGTTTTCCTCAAAAACCTTAAATTCTTTTCGACTGAAGAAAGACATAAACATCTTGGATAACTCATTCACTAATACTCTAGCTTGGCATTGTGTGCTGCCAATTGCCTCTTATAATAAATTTATTGTGATGTTCCTCATTGGTAAGCTGCTTTTGAATGAAAGCATCTGCTAAATGCATAAATATACTGTAAATGTAAATACATTTAGAGCAAAGAAATCCCAAGACTGCCACTGAATTATTCAACTGTGCCACTGTATAAAATAACTATGGATAATTAATACAAATGTATGCCTTGCTGCTGCAGGGAGAAAAGAAGATGATGAAAGCTTCGAAGCATTATCGAAATCCAAGATGGACCCAAAGCAATGAATGTCAAGAACTTGACAGTGCAGCTCACACCCTACTTTGACAGGACAACACTGCATTGGACTGTCTGTCCAATTACATGTCAGCAAATTCACAGAAGAGTGATCCAGTACTTCAAAATAATAGATTTCCTGGCAGCCTCAGGAAACCCAGAGTGAAGGAACAGCAGGTTTTAAAATTTTTAAACTACTGCACACAGTAGCGAAGCTGAAAGATGCCTTGAGCGAAACAGTTTGATAGACACAAGTGTAAAATGGACATTGAGATTTTTTTTAATGCGTTATAAAATGGTAAAGTGTCTTGCCAAGGAGATGAATTGGAGAGGAAGGTACAGCAGTAGGATACACTAAAGTCAAGGTCTTCATTTAATCCTTTGGGGCAACGACTTATTCAGGGTTGTGCAATATTGCAAAGCAAGGGCAGAGAACTGCACACTTGCCTCCATGAATACCAAGTATATCCCAAGCACCTTTCATCATATTGCCACCAATGTGTCTTTTTTCACCTACAGTACATACAAATTCTGAACATATTTATAAGATGCATTGAGTACTGTTCTGCTTTTGATTTCTAATTGTTTAAATAAACTAGATTACTTATGTATTAATGTATACTATAAAATATGTATTAATTTAAGAAATGTTATTCCTTAGCCTCATTTTGGCCATATGTAAGTAGATTCTCCTTTTGTTTGAACTAATATTTGCTCAAACAGCAACTGGAACTCTGGAATTCTGTTTCCATACCCACTGACCTTTCCAGGCTCTTAGTTATCTGAAAATTATAAATCAGTATTCAGGTTTCGGCCTGAGACTGCAGCCTGATCTTGAGACGGGAACAGCAATCTGTGATGCTGATATGAAGCTGATATATTTGCAGGACCAACAATGCCAAAAGATTATTTCCACAAATATGAGGCATGAAATGCATGAAAGACTGTGGGTGTCAAGCTGATGTGGATCAGACTGAACGGCAGATAGTGTAGCTTACTCCTTTTGGTTAACCAGAAATCTTGTTGAAATGACCAGCAAACATTTTGCAGAAGTTGTAAGCTAACAATGCCATTTGTAGAGTCAATTCAGTGTGTGAATATTTAATCAGAGCAAATTTGATGAACTTGATTTTTGTCTAGAAAGCTTATTGGCTGTTTGTACTGCCCTCTGGGTCCAATTAGGGGTCAGACAGCTCACAGAGGAGCCTCTTGATTGGAGGATAGGAGTAAATGGACAATCAGTGCAAGACAGAATGAAAGCATGAGAGGATACTCTTTCAGATGATGGAATCACTGTACTGAATTTAATATTGAGCTGATGTATTTAGTAGAGCAAAGATGCTGTAAGTATTTAAGGGAGTCCAAGGTTATTATATTATATTATATTATATTATATTATATTATATTATATTATTTACTTGACCGTGTGCAATTATTTACAATATTATGCAGCACAAACAACATACACTTAGCTGTGACCTGTAGCTATTTGTCATAATAAATATGAACAGATGTTTCATGGTTTCATGATGTTTTGTTTACACCCAAGAACAGTCTAACCTTGAAGACAGTCCTCATAAACATGCAGAAAGAAATATGAAGCTGAGCAGCTGAGATTGTGTAAGATATAAGTCTAAAGCTTTTCTTGCATGCTAAAAAATTTAACAGCCATCTGTGCATGTCCCAGAACAGTGCATCAGAAAACAAGCCATTTCTGAGCAGTTCTATGAGTGACATTACACCTTTTACATTACAGCCTTTTACCTGCTGTGGGCTAATCGGTTTTAGAGGCCTGAGGACGTTCTAAGAGCACTTAATGAAATGGTCAATCAGGTCATGCTCATGCTCTTGACCTCCAGTAATCAGAACCACCGCAGCATTTAAAGGGCGCATGAACACTAATCCGCTGCTACTTCAACCACCTGACTCTAGGCTATTTACCTTGCCTTTGTCATCTTGTGTGACCAGACATTTAACAGCATAAAGCCTGATTAGTATTCTGGCTGAGAACCAGCCAAGCAACCAATAATAGTTTTTTTGGTTTTGACATACCATTTAGATGTATCTAAAATTGATAATGGCTGCGTCCGATAGCTTCTCTTTTAGGCAATGACTGTGCTGGCAGCCTATGCGCACAACCAACTGAAACTTATTTCAGACAGACTTCTGAGGCAGCATAATAGTTTAATGATCTACAACAAATTGTACAGAGTGTAACGTAAAATACGTAATATATATATTTCATTTAAAGAAATAGTTTAATTTAGCTCAAAGGGAATCATTTATGATTTTATAGGGAATTTGAACAGAATCGCTGTTTTGACGGCTGATCACTGAGGCGGCAGCGATTCACTGAAGGAGCCGTATAACAATCAACTCTGCACTGGATATTAAAATCCAAAATATAGTGAAAACACTATTTAATAGCACAGTAACAAGATCGACAGATTAAGACATTAACTTGTGAGCACAAAACACAAGATACTTCTCTTTTCAATATAAATAAGATTTTATTTATATAAATCTAAGACATGTAAACTAATCTAACACATGAACACAAGCATTCACACATTCACACGTTGCAGAAGAGAGAAAGTAAGGAAAGGATGAGTTTAAGAGAATGAAAATGTGAAATCCCAAGTTTACAGCAATATGTGTAATTGCCTAGACCTAAAGAACCTTCAATCACTTATTTAACCCTCGCATTGAGTTTCTCAATGAGGCTAAAATTTGTATTAAACTGCACTAGCTCAGCAAAAGTCTGGAGGTTACTTGCTTGCTTTGCCTCTGGGATTCCCTTTTGTCGTCGTCGTTGCAGAAAGGGTGTTTCCCCAGGTTGCTGAATGGCTGGAAGTTCAGTAGTCGTTGAAGGGACGTCTTGGGTAGCCAATGGCTCTTGGCTGAAGTTGCGGAGTTGTGGGCTGGTTGAAGTTTAGACGGGCGCTCGAGGTCGGACTCGGAGACACGGCGTTGGCAAACTTAACTTAGCACACGAAACTCAACGGAAAGAAAAGAGACTAAAATAAAAGAATAAAAATAAAAGGATGTAACGAGACTAGGTGGGTTTTCTTCTCATTGTGGTGGCAACTGGCACGTGGGCCAGAGCACATGGCGCTCAAAGAGCAGCGTCAAAACGCGGTGGCAAGGAGAAGGGAGTTTTTAGAGAGAAGAGAGCATTTTTAAGAAGAAGAGATTTGAAGAGAAGAGAGAGTTTGATGGTGTTCTGAGTTTTTAACTGCAACTTCTACCGTCCCATCCGGACGTCTTGACCAATTAGAAATTATCTTAGCTTGGGGGTGTTGCTCTGTTCCTCCATCCAAACAATAAATCAACATGTTATCTGTTCAGTCAGAGGTCCGAACTTTACAGGCTCTTGCAAAGTATACTTTGAACAAGATTTCTTTAAACAAGACTGTTCTGCGTAGAACAAAAAGGTGTTCTTTGGCAAAGGAATTTCCATCTGGTCTTTGTCTTGGATGAGGGGGGGGAAAGACCCGCCCAAGAGAGACATGTAGCTTGTGATTTTCTATCACAGGTTTACATGTGATGGCCATCTCCCTGACCATAAGTCTTGATTACTTGCCCCAAATTTGACGATCTCCTTCCTGTGTTGGACTTATTACTTGGACTTCCTTGGAATTTGCTCTTTTGGTGGTTCTAACACCAATCTGATCGATTCTTCGATTCTTAAATGGTCTGATTCGGTCTCTGATATCCTACAAGAGCTTTGGTGATAACTAAGCAAATATTTATTTTCTCACTAGAAATGATATCAGAAGTGGAAAAAGTTGGTCAAAGACATGCATTTATAAACTGACCACCAACTAACCAGCTTTATTTTTTAGCTTAACTGTCACAGAATAAGTACGCACAGGACAGTGGGATATCATAGGCAGTGAAGGATACATCTGTGCTTCCATCAAAAATCGATCAGATCTCAGTAGACAGGATGTGACAGTTATTGGTTTCGGACATGCCTTGTTGCCTTCTTTCTGCCGTATGCTGGCTGTGGAGGCAGAATTTTTCAGCTTTCGAACACATCTTATATCACAATAATAGATTAACGTGGAAAATAAAAATAGTTAAATGAAAGATTATACAGAGAAAATAGAAAAAAAAATCGTAAAATGTCTTTTTCAGAAATAAGAATGGATTATTACACAGCCATATGTGACCCTGGACTACAAAACCAGTCTTAAGTCGCTGGGGTATATTTGAAGCAATAGCCAAAAATACATAGTATAGGTCAAAATTATTGATTTTTCTTTTATGCCAAAAATCATTAGGATATTAAGTAAAGATCATGTTCCATGAAGATATTTTGTAAATTTACTACCGTAAATATATTAAAAAATAATTTTTGATTAGTAATATGCATTGCTAAGAACTTCATTTGGACAACTTTCTTTGGACAAGGCAATTTTCTCAGTATTTTGATTTTTTTTTGCAGATTCCAGATTTTCAAATAGTTGTATCTCGGCCAAATATTGTCTTATCCTAACAAACCATACATCAATGGAAAGCTTATTTATTCAGCTTTTAGATGATGAAAATTTACCCTTACCACTGGTTTTGTGGTCCAGGGTCACATATAATAAACGCATAAACCTAAACAAGAAAATATCAATGTACGAAAAATATATAGTTCTGTTTGCAGAAATTCTCAAAAAAATCCTTCAAACAAAACTGTAAATATCTTTGGGTCAATCTGATTGGATCTGAATGTCAATCTGATTGGAGCTAGTGATTTATATTGATTTTTGAGTGTAATATGCATCAGACGTCATTGAAGGTCTGGTGTGAAACTATAAAGTTTGCAATCAGCACACTTGAAGCGTGTCAGACAGACAGGCCTGAGAGACATGCTTCTTTCAGTCTACCATCTATCAACATCAGGATTGACTGACTTGCTCTTTGAGGGGCATTTCAGTCTGCCTGGCTGAGCAGAGTGTTGCAAAATGAAGCCCCCTCTGGGACGGTCCTCCTGCATTTAGTACATGACATTTGTGCGTTGTCTGTGTGAGAGTGTTTGAGAGTCTGTTGAAACCTGCATTTGACACAATTGTGCATCCATATGTGAAGTGTTTTCCTCTCCTGAGCACCGGACACCCTCTTCTTGTACTTGATTCATTCTGTGAACAAGACTGCTAATGCAGCAGTGAAGATGCCCCTTTCTCTCTCTCATTCATTCAAGTTCAGCGCTTCTGAAATCAGACTTCCAGAAATTGCATCAAAGCCCAGTGCGTCAAACATGGGCACTCATTATATGATTAATTATAAATGCGCCGCTGCCTAAAAATAAAGCATTCAATAATTCACCGTGATTCAGTACAAATTCAATATCGGATTTCATCTCCTGGCAGTGCAGTCAATAACTGGCATGCACACGCAGACGCATTATCTTCCGTTTTATTCAAGGAATCTAATGAAAGGACAAGAATCATCAGGCCCTTTCAAATTGAGGCATGTGCCCCCTCAGATTGAGTCAAGTGGATTTTAAATTAAACATAGGATTTAAGTCTTTCATAATTCAGCTACACCATTTTTTTAAAGAAAATATTTGTTGTTTTTGAATATATTAACACTATATTGAGAGTGCAATATGTACCTTTAATTACATGTTGTCATATGAATAAGAACTGCTTTTAATTGATCTATTAAAATGTCATTTATTCTTGTGATGGTGTAAAGCTATCTTTTAAATATTAATGTATATAAATGTTTAATTTTCCATAGTTTTTGTGACTATTTTAACCTCTTTTGGTGTTTGACTAGCTGGTGAACAAGCAGAGCCAGATAAGACTTGACTGCTTATAGTATATGAAATCTGGTGAAGCTGGTCAGCTAAGTATTTTTTTTTTTTTTGATGAATCTGGTTGGAGTCATGCAGTGCTGCTCTTTTGAGTAGGAGATGTGCAGAATAGAGTGAAGAGAAAAAAACAGTGCCACTACACTGTCAGTTCCATTGCTATGATGCCTCTAACACAGCAGGTTAGTCTGGATCTTGTGAAGGCAAAACTGAATTTCAGCATCATTACTCCAGTCTTCAGTGCCACATGATCTTTCAGAAAGCAGTCTAATGTGCTGATTTAGTGCTTAAAGGGATAGTTGACCCAAAAATGAAAATTTTGTCATTAATTACTCACCCTCATGTCATTCCAAACCCGTAAGACCTTCATTCATTTTTGAAACACAAATTGAGATATTTTTGATGAAATCCGAGAGCTTTCAGACCCTGCATGCAACTAAACGTTCCCGGGCACAGAAAGGTAGTAAGGAGGACATTGCTGAAATAGTCCATGAGACATCAGTGGCTCAACTATAATTTTATGAAGCTATGAGAATACTTTTTGTGTGCATAGAAAACAAAAACAACGACTTTATTCAACAATTCTTATCTTCCACGTAGAGCTGGGCGCTATACCGGTATTAACGTGACTACCGGCGGTATTATGTTGTGCCACGACATGGATTTTGGATACCGTTACATATTCATGGATTTCATTGGATGGACAGACACTCTCCGAACCCCCAGGGGGTTAATATGAATGAATCTCTGAAGGGAACTGTCTTCAGAAAAGTTTAGGTGGCATTTTCTTTTTCTCTTACCTCCGTGTTCATAAGCGCAGCTTTGTTTACAGCGCTAATCAAAGGAAACGCTATATTGAGAATGTTCCATAAGCGCCATCTGCTGTCAGAGAGTGAACTTGCATGTGCTGTTTTTCTTTTGCGCAGGTGTTTTATGTAGCATAATTTCATCTAAAGTCAGACCATTTTATTTTTGCCTTGGATCTTGAAATCATGTTTTTTTTTTTTCTAGTTATATAAGGTTAAAATACATATTTTGCCTGTAATTTAACTAAGGTCTACTAAAACGTGATTCCAATTTTTTTTTCTCATATCGCGATATAATATGGATATTGTCTGGACAGTGGAAAATATTGTGATATGAATTTTAGCTCATATCGCCCACCCCTACTTCCACGTACATCACCGTTCACTGCCATTCCCGAGAGTACCACGATGCTTTGCTACCTTTTTGTCATTTGTGTTGCTGTCTATGCAGGGTCAGAAAGCTCTTGGATTTCATAAAAAATATCTTAATTTCTGTTCTGAAAATGAACGAAGGTCTTACGGGTTTGGAACAACATGAGGGTGAGTAATTAATGACAGAATTTTCATTTTTGGGTGAACTAACCCTTTAAGTAAAATTTCTTATTATTATCAGTGTTTAAAACAGTTGTGTTGCATAATAATTTTGTGGAAACCAAGATTTAGCTTTTTAAAATTATTTTTTCAGGATACTTTGATGAATTAAAAGCATTTTTTAAAAAATATATTTGAACTCTTTTGTAACAATGTAAAACTCTTTACTGCCGCTTTTATCGTTTGAATGCATCATTGCTGAATAACAGTAATTTTTTTAAAAGCCTTACTAACCTCAGACTTTTGAACAGTGTAGTCTACACCAATGTAAAGTCTCAAAGTCTGAAGTATACGTCACAGTAACTGCTCAAGGTTTATTTCGTAAAACTCGCAGTTCAGTGAGGGTGTGAAGTGTGAACTCATCAATGGCTCTGAATGAGCTAGTTTCAGGATGTCTTGAATCTTTTTGACTGACTTATTAAGAAGAACCTGTTCATAAGGGTTATTTGCTCGCAAATCGGATATAACATCTCATGCTGTGTTCATTGTTCTGTGCTGAAAATACTGCTGTGCACTCTAAAAAGATCACTTCTGATGAAATCAAATATGGATGCATACAAGGGGGAAAGGGAAGTGGTGTGTGGCCAAGTATCATGACCCATACTTGGAATTTGTTCTCTGCATTTAACCCATCCAAGTGCATGCACACAGTAGTGAACATACACCTGGAGCAGTGGGCAGCCAATGCTGCGGTGCCCAGGGAGCAGTTGGGGGTTTGGTGCTTTGCTCAAGGGTCTCACCTCAGTCATGGTATTGAGGGTGGAGAGAGTGCTGGTTATTCACTCCTCCCACCTACAATCCCTGCCAAACCCAAGCCTTGAACCCACAACCTTTGGGTTACAAGTCCAACTCTCTATCCATTAGGCCACGGCTGCCCCATAGTCGCAAATGCTTCATCCAAAATTACATGCTATCTAGTAAGTACTGCTTTTGGTTTTGTTTGCATGTTTAATTATCCATCGCATTTGCGACTATTTTAACCACAGTCTTAGATGGTTTGGTGCTTATCTAGCTGGGGAACAAGCATAGCCATACAAAACTTGACTGCTTATACTTATAACATATGAAATATACTGAAGTTGGCTGGCTAGCATGTTTTTTTTTCTCTGATAAAGATGGTTGAAGTCATACAGTGCTGCTCTTTTCAGTTGGAGGGTGTGCAGAACAGTGAAGAGAAAAAAGCAGTTGCCATGATGCCAGTAACACAGCAGGGATTCAGATCAGTCTGGATCCTACCTGTAACAATTTTTCAAGTGCTGAGAGATGCTCACAGCTTCACTTCAGCAATATGTGAACATGAGTCATATTTACATAGTGTTTCTTCTAACACGCTGAGATGTTTTGCTGAAGGTGACCCCCTACACTTGTCTAACAGAATAAAAATCTGTTTGTTTTTAACATATCGGCAAGCGTAAAGGTCAAAGCAGTGCTTGTGGTGTTTTTCTTTAATGGAACAGGCTCCATGGTGCAGCTGATTTGTGATTTTGTAATGCTAATGGTTCTGTCTGGAGGCCGAGAGTACATAGCAATTTATAGCAAACGAAACAAAAACATGTTCCACACCATTCGTTCATGCTTTCAGTCAGCAACGACTCAGCACTTCTGCCTCAGGTCTGATTTGATATGCGAAAGCCACAGAAAGAAAGAGAGTGAGAGAGAGTGCATTCCTTAGTGATAACCCCCAGTGATGTCATGGGTTCCCAGCCAGTGTTTGTCAGGTAGTCCCTCTTGAGTACACACAGTTGTGTGACGCTTTTATCGCTCACTGGGTGTGATAAGACAAGTGTTCATCTCTGTTCCCAGGCTTTGCTGTGCATTTCTCATCTCAACAGCTGTCTCGTTAACACTGCTTTCTGCGGCTATAGGCCAGTCAAAATGCAATCTGACTCTCTGGCAGTTGCACGGTAGCAGAACACAGATTGTGATGGTAGTTTTACAGGCAGTAGATTAATTTTTGAATATTTTTCTTTTTTTCTCAATTCTGTGCAATTCCACACAGTAACAAAGTAGGTATTTTCAGAATAGACTCTTTTTACTCTTAAATGGATCTGTCAAGGAATTCCATAATATAAACCCATCAGCTCTCCTATTATTTTCCATGGCAACATTCCTATTTTTTTTTTCAACTCAACTGGTGCATGACTTCTCAGTAGATAAAATATTAAAATAAAGTTTATTTTCAACACCAGCAAATAAATCCATTATTTATGTATATTAATATTTAAATAGAGCAGAGGATGCTTTTGTGATTTGCAAATTTTGCAGGGTTCCTATCTGGTTACACGCAACAATGAGCAAATCAAGGTTTTCTGTTCTTAGAGTAGAGCACAACATACAGGGGCTGTCCAGTTTTTCAGAAGCATGGGTGACTTGCAAGATAATTTTCCAATTTTTCTCCACTGACATTTCAGAAAATTCTTACTTAAGACTTCCATACTGTGAAACAAACCAGCCAACTCCAAGATCAATCACAACATTTATGAACTTGATACAGAAACAGGTAAACGACATTTAAGGGGTAAACTAATAAACTATAATTAATTAATTTATAATCACATAAACCTACGGCTTTGATAAAGACATATTTAATTGTGAAAAAATGTACATACAAATATATTGTAAAAAATATGCAAATATATATCCTAAACATACATTGAAATGGGAAAAATCCAATTACAATGTTTAATTTCTACTAACCAGCTACTGGGAATTTTTTGTAAATAATAAAAGAGCTGCGGGCTGGTAAAACATCTGCTATAATGTAATGAAATATTAGTGATATTTGGTTTAAAAATATTTTGTCAGAATAGATGGTTCATTTTTAATGATTGTCAATTGCAGAAAAATTATTTTTAGATGTAGTTACAGCATCTACCAACAGGGGCTAATATAGCCATTCTAACCTGCAAATATCTACTGGTTTCTGAAAAGATCACTAGAAGAACACCGTCCAGTTGAATTGTATAAATCCAAAGCATTACATAGAATTTATTTTCTAATTAAATTCTCTGAGCAGCCAATTGAATCTGGTTCATAGTGATGGAGCAAGACCTGCACAACACCAATGAACACTGGCTCAAGATACCTATCACTTTCCGTTTTCTTTTTCACACTATGGTACTTTTATTGCATGAGAGACAGTGTGAAATAAAGATCTTTGGATAGCAGCTGTTTTCTAACACTAGCTCTGCAGACTTATAGTGCCCTGGGCCTCATAAAACGGTAATGAGAACGCAGCCTTGTCTGCCTATGGGTGGAGACAGCAGCACACTGCACTTCATAAAAACACTGCAAGAAAAAAAAAAGTCAATTTCATCAGAAAAGTGTGAGTTGTGAAAACTGAGTGTGAGATTTGTTTTAATTAACTGTCATTCTCTATTTCGTGCTGCAGGGGGACTCACTCCAAAGCACAAATGACTAGTCTAGCATCTCTAGTAGGTTTACACCTGACCTACTAAAAACAGAATAAATTATCTTCATGAAGCCTGCCTGAAACTGCACCAAACAAGACACATTTTCAGAATAGTGTTCAAGGATGGTTATATTTACTGTAGGTTAATTTAAGCTAGGTAGTAGATGTTCAGTATTCAGGGCAAAGGTGATATATTTTGAGTGAGGTGGCTGATTTGTTCCTTCACCCCTGCAGTGAAATCTTGGGTGTAGCTTTCACACTTTGAGGAAGAGGGTGGGTGAGCTCTTTCTAGCCTCAGCCACCTCTGGAGAAAAAAGGAAGATATTTATAACTCACACAAGACACAACACCAGAACAAAGAGTATTATGCTGTGACCTGAAAGCTATTTTTCACTGGATGAGATGACACTGAAGATGAACAGGTCTGGGAAGATCTTGAATATTGCTAAAATATGTATATGCAGTGTCACCAGGGGTCATCGAATAAAGTATAAGACCTGATGAAAGCATATCTAATCTCACATCGAGGTTGTTTTTCAACTAGTTTTTGCAATTGAGAAATGAAATTATTTGGCCGTTAGAATTTGTGGAGAGGCACAAATTAAACAGGATTTATTGCCCATGGCAGGGTATTTTCATTTATGGTGCACTCAAGCTGTAACTGTTATCTATATGTGCATTCCTTGGTAGTCAAACACATGACTTTGTTTTAGCTAGCACCATGTTTTAGCATTTGAGGTACAGGGTCACATATGTTTGTGTTTACTTGTTTTGCACAGTGGGTTTGTGTTCTCCTGCAGAGAGCATGAAGCTGATCTGAGCTGTGTGATAATGTGTTTCTCATTCTTGCTCCTATAGGGACCCCCCAGCATGCCTTTTTTATCACTAATCTGATATGTACAATTCAGGTCATGGAGCTCTCTACAAATGAACAGACAAGTTGAAATAGGCAAGTCATGTAGAGAAACATTCGAAATGTGAAATGCTCGGGGGCCCTATAGGAGTCAGATTGAGAAGCTTTTAAATGCAACTACTACGGTTACAAAGTTTGGGTCTGTAAGTTTTTTTATTTTTATTTTTTATATATTTTTGAAAGAAGCCTTGTATGCTGTCCAAGGCTGTATTTGTTTGATTACAAATATAGTAAACATTAATATTGTGAAATATGATAATAATTTGAAGTAACTGTTTTCTAATTTCATATATTTAAGCCATTACTCCAGTCTTCTGTTTCGTGTTTCTTCGATCATTCTAATATGATGATTTGGTGATCAAAGAACATTTTTATCATCAAACAAATGATAACAGAAAACAGTTTTGCTGCTTAATATTTTTGTGAAAACCATCATACATTTTTTTTGATGGATTCTTTGATGAATGGAAAATTTAAAAGAGCAGCATTTATTTTTAGATACTTTAGATACAACATTTATTTTAGATACTTTGTCACTTTTGATCGGTTGAATCCATCCATGGTGAATACAAGCATTAATTAAAAAAACTGACTTTTGAACAGTGGTGTAAATGTTAAGTTGCTTGCACAGTTATTGTAAGCTAGATGTTTATGTGGAAAAAAATCACTCGTTCACATGCATGTCTAATGTGGTCATTTCAGTTGAGACACACTTTCCACAAGTTCAATGTCACAGAAAGGCCAGGCTCTCTCCCCAGTCAACTGCCACGATCCACATCACCTGACTACTAATCATGCGCACCTGCACCTCATCACCGCCGTCATCAAGACCAGTATAAGAGCACACACCACAGCCATCACACTTGTCTGATCTCGTTGCTACAACGTGGACTCTTCCCCAGCGATCAACGCATGTTGAGTATAACCTCTGAATCCTTACCTGTGTATACTCCTGTTATCCTCCTCGTTGTCTCCTGTATGTCCAGATCGTCTTCCGCTGTGGTCTGTGTCTCCTGTGCTCCTTGTCTGTTCTGCCCCTCGTTCCTGTGGATCACAACACCCCAGTCAGCTTCTCATTACTGTATCCACTGAACTATTTCAAGACCAGACTCACCTCAAGATCCATTCTGCACTGCTCCTGTTAACACAACCTGTTAATAAACACTCAGTGTTTTTACTTACCTC
>JAFVLL020025308.1:0-75341 GCA_021397915.2 Tor tambroides | reverse complement strand
AGATAGATAGATAGATAGATAGATAGATAGATAGATAGATAGATAGATAGATAGATAGACAGAGACAGACAGATAGATGGACAGATAGACAGATAGACAGATAGATAGATAGACAGACAGACAGAGACAGACAGACAGAGACAGACAGATAGACAGACAGACAAAGCAACTGACTGATCTCTGCCCGGTTTTTCAGGCCATATTTATTTTGTATTGTTTCAGGATTATTGCTGTCAGTATTGGGGAGATGAAAAGAAAACGTTTGGAGACATGGAAATTGAGGTAAAAAAGACAGAAAGCTTCCCAACATACGTGAGACGGCGTCTGGAAATACAGTCCACGAAGGTAAGCAGAGTCCTTCTCCTCAGCATGAATATCTGTGACGTCATTATCTGCCGACATATGAATCCGTCTTGAATCCTGTAACAGAAGGAAGACGTCTTGGAGGTGGATCAGTACCAGTTCCTGAAATGGAGAGGCCGTGAGCTTCCGGAGAACCCTCAGGAGTTGATAGAGATGATAAGGGTCATCAGAGAGAACGGCAATTATGACAACAGCAGAATGAACAGGAATGTCCCCATAGTGGTGCACTGCGAGTAAGTCTATCAACACTAGTTTACTTTTCCTGATGGAGATGGGTGGATGGATTGTTGGATTTTTAACTTCCATAAACTTTCATTTCAGCAATGGATCGTCACGTACCGGAATCTTCTGTGCCTTGTGGAATCTCTTGGACAGCGCATATACGGAGAAGCTAGTGGACGTCTTCCAAGTAGTCAAAAACTTGCGCAAGGAGAGACAGAGGATGGTGGAAACAGTCGTAAGTTCTTGCTTTGTTTATAAAAACAATAGACCTTAGTCATGTTAGATGCCATTTTGAATTTAATGCACGTGAAATCAAGGCTGTGGGGGATAAATTTGCAGATTGAAGGTCTCTGCACACTGAGTCCGAAATTTTCGTCTGAAATTTTCGCACGTTAAAAAATAAATACGACCTCACGTTGTGTCAATCACGGTTACACACTGCCTCCGAAACTTTCGTCCGTCAAAAAAAATTCGGATCAGGTTCGATTTTCTGCGTTTTCGCATCCATTGCATGCATTTTGATAGGAAAGGATGGGGAATACGAAAAAACTGAAAAACGCATGCGAAAATTTCGGACTCCGTGTGCAATGGCCTTTACAATGGCACACACTGTGTAAATATCCTAGCTCATGTATTTTTTCTCAACCCACAACTTTCAAAACTGTTTTATGACGTTTTCATCAACTGAAAATTTCATCAGCTGAAAAATTGTAATGTTGTTAACAGTACAATCCATTGAACGAATTCAATTACATTTGGCACTACCCTGACTAAGGTCTATAGAAGAACGGAAAAAAACTTAATCATCTTAATGTACTTTATATCTTACAACTACTATATCTTACCAAAAAAAAAAAAAAAAAACTTTATTTCTTGCAATTGTGACTTTATTTTTCATTAATGAGATTAAAGAAAAATACTGATCTGTACCATTTTGAGAAAAAAAAATAGTTTGGGATTTCCATTGTTATTGTATGATGTTTTATGATGCGTGGTTATCCTTTTCTATGATTCACACTATTCATATTTTAGCATGGACTAATTCAAACTGCCTTTGCTAAATGTGACCCTGGACCACAAAACCAGTCTTAAGTAGCACGGGTATTTGTTGCAATAGCCCACACATTGTATGGGTCAAAATTATCTATTTTTCTTTGATGCCAGAAATCATAAAGATATTAAGTAAAGATCATGTTCCATGAAGATATTTTGTACATTTCCTAAATATTTCAAAACTTACTTTTTGATTAATAATATACATTACTAAGGACTTAATTTGGACAACTTTACAGGTGATTTTCTCAATTATTTTTATTTTATTTATTTAATTTTTTATTTTTTGCACCCTCAGATTCCAGTTTTTCAAATCTCAGCCAAATATTGTCCTATTCTAACAAACCACACATCAATGGAAATCTCAATTTCAATAAATTGGCCCCTATGACTGGTTTTGTGGTCCACGCTCACAAATGTGAAATGTTGCACATAAAGGGGACTTCAAAGATGTTTTAACCCAAAAATTAAGTGTAGTTTGTAAATATATACCACATACAAGTGCATAAACAATCCATGAACAAATCATATTACTCTTTTGTTTCACCTTAAAATACTAAAGTAGGCCTACTTCTAAACTCTTCACAGGAGCAGTACCAGTTCCTCTACACGGCTCTAGAGGGCGCTTTCCCGGTGCAAAACGGCACCGTAAAGACGCCACCTGCAAACGACACCGCGCAGGTCATCAACGAAACCACGACGCTTCTCGATAAGCCCAACAGCACTTCCGGTGCTGACCAGAAGGAGGCGGAAGAGAGCAAAGCCGCAGAGAGCAGTGACAAGACCAACTCTGGCAGCGAGCAGGAAGCCAAGGAGAGCAGCACTGCTGAGGCTCCTCCAGCAGAGGGAGAGAAACCCACAGCCGAGGGCACCACCAACGGCCCTGCCGCCACCGTGGAGGTTTAAGCATTTTTGGGGCTAGAATGTTTTCGCTAATTTGACACCAAGTGTCAAGAAAAGATTTGGAAAAAATGCTTTTGATTTCTTGTTTTACATTTGAGTTTTACTGCACATTAAATATTATATAAGAGATTTTTGTGGAGAATTCGGGTTAGGATCGGACTGATCCATTAAACACCTCAGGTTTGGGTTTGGATTTTCTGTATAATGATGCAGTTTGTGTGAAATTGTGCATATGATTATGTTTATTAACTTGTGTAAAGGATTTGCTTCATTGTTTGATTTTTAGGCTATCAAATTGTGTTCTGAATGTATTGTAAAATAAGACCTTACAAACGATATTTCCTGTTTTTTTTATTGTTTTGGGTTTGTTTTTTTGTTTTGTTTTTTGTTTGGGAACTGTATCAAAGCACAGCCTTATTGCATCTAAATTATAGTATCTGAAATGTTTGATGGAAATAAGTGCTTTTATGTTTGATAACAACCAAAACAAGGGCAAAGATGACTTTGCACGACAGGGCTGTCATCAAACTATCTTTCATTTCACTGTTTGTTTGTTTTTTCCAGATTCGCTTAATACGTTTCATTTTAAGCAGATGTAACATAACATAAAAAAGAATAAAGGATAGCTTGAACAATACAGCTGTTGTGTTTTACCTCGCTATAAGCTTCAAACAGGTGAAATAAACACGAGCAAAAGCGTGTCACTCGTGCTGATCCAGGTCAGACCATCTTTTTGGTTTTGTTAACCCGTTTGTGTCCTCCTCAGGTGCACGAACCTGGCCTAGAAAATGTAAATAATGTCAAACCAGAAGAATATGCCTATAACGAGCATTTGTAATGCAAACATTAGCCACAAGATGGCGCTTGCTAACAAAGAAGCGAACACAGAGACATGTCCATCAAGCCAGTGTGTTTTTTTGGTAGGCTATGAATAAGTATATAAAATCAAATTTACCTTTTTTTCTTCTTATTATTATTCCTCTATAGACGTAAAGGCTATCTCTCCCGGGTTTTCTGCAACCATGATGCGCGCGCATCCCGAATGTTTACAAACCTATAATTAGCCCATAGACATAAATTTTGAATTAACATTATGTTTGTGATGATAGACTGGTATAAGGAAAACATGTCGGTTATTGTCACTATAGAGGTAGGCTATATATAATAAAAATGTATAATTATGCGTATAATTTGTAAATGCAGAAATGCAAGTGTATTTGATTTTGTAATTTGTTTTAATAAAAATAAACAATTACCTACAACAAAATCTTTAAAAGTGTCAGGAGAGAAAAACATGTCAGAAGCTGTTTTATTGACTAAATTATGGTTTGTTGGCTGAGGTCTCCAAAAAACTATTTGTCTCACTTCATTTCATTTTCCCCTTTAAGTCAGTAAAAGAAAATGGGGCATCGGTGGCCCTGCAGTGATTCAGGAGAGAGAAATAAATGTCTTCTCATAACACACTGGAATAAATAAATAAATATATTTTTGAAATCATATTATTTTAGGCCCAAATCCAGAGGCCAATTGTGGGTGAATCGTCAAAGGAGAATTTAAAGCTCACTATCTTTCTGTTTTTTATTGCTTAACCACTATAATTAAAAAAAAATGATACTATTTTTTTCTTTTTGTTTTTATAGTTAGGTTTGGAAATAAAAATGACAATGTATCACAATGGCACCTTTCACTGAAATCTAAACCTTAAAATCATCTAATTATATCTGCAGCCATTTTGACCTTTTAACCATAAATGTGTAATTGTTAAATCTAAGCTTTGAACGTTAGGGCAGCATGAGGTGAACGCAAGCAGCTTTTACTGTGAGCCACGTCTGTACGGGTCAAAGAGGGGAATTCCCTTTAAATAAATCATCAGTGAATCTGCGGAGCAGTATTTGCATTCAGCTGTCACATGTAACTCCACCCAGCCATGCAATTATCATACCATCTTTCATGCAACATTTGTGACGGATGTTTCCCTCTTTCAACCTACTGTTGTGTATTTTTGTGTGAAAGTATCAGAATCAGGCCTCCGCTCTCTACTGTATGTTGAATAGGTTATATATGTGAAACTGCCCTTATACACTCTGTAATTAGTGTGTTGCTCTGTGACGGCTTTCGCCTCTAATTGAGCACTTCAAGCTCACACTAAATATAGCAAATGAATTCAGAGATGTTCATATGTTCACTGCGGTTACTCGTTATGCATGTTAACATGCTATTGGCCATGCTGCATATCTGTAACTGGCAGAAAATGCATGAAATATGGGCGCAGGACTTTAAATTTGCATTTAACGCATTTAGCAGATGCTTTTATCCACAGCCACTTACAAGTTTTGATTGGCTTTTATGAGGACTTTAGGGCAAAAAAAACCTATGTTTGTAACAAAATAGTTTTGTTTAAATGTACACAAAATTTGTAAATATTTATGCAGGACACTACATAAGGAGATTTTGTTTTTGGTCTATAATCCCAAAGTCATTATAATATTTATGTTTCATTTTTGTGTTTGCTAAACACCTTTATTTTTGTTTGTTTGTTTTGGATGGGCTGTTTTTTGTTTGTTTTCTTTTGTTTTGTTAGTCTGTAGGTGGATGAAACACAAATATGCACTTCAGAAACAAAAGTTTTGACTGATAAACAAAAAAGTTGAAAGAAAAACAGCTTATTTTTATGCCACTAGTGAACTTGTTCAAACATGTTTCCCAAATATTCTCCCATTTGCTATTGGTCAAAAAAAAGTAGCCCTGCCCCCCAAACTCATGCTATTGACAGAAAGTTACCTTTGAGTTTAACGATACACATGAACTAGATTTTGTTTTTGCTCATTTGTTTGCTTGTTTGTTTATTATTATTATATTATTATTATTATTTGTTTTTACTTTTGGCCTTTTATCACTTTTTACATTATTTTAATATTTTTTTAAACAATAAAACTTTTTTTATTGATCTGTTGTTGTTGCTTTAATTAAAACAACTCATACTCGTGTTGCCCACATTATTGTTGCACTATCACAAAATGTTTTATTCCAAACTGCAATTATAAAAAAATATTTATGGTTAACATGTACAAACAATATTTGTATGATTTATACAGTAGGTTTACACAATGAGATTTAGACTTTGGCATAATAAACATTTATAAAAAATTATGCAGATTTTTTTTATTATTGCTAGCAAATCATTTATTTTTTCTGTGATTGTTTTAGAGTAGGCAGTTTTTGTTTGTTCAGCAGTTTGTTTAGTTTTGTGAGAATGTGGTTGGATGAAAAACAAACCGCTCATTTACTTTAGAAACAAAAGTTTTGATTGTAAACAAAAAAGTGTAATGATAAACATAACTTGTTTTATTGCACTAGTGTAAACAATCCAAATTTTAAAGATATTTGTTTTCAAACAAAGATTTTTGTTTCTCAAAAATATCCACATCCGCTACTGGTCAGAAAAAAAAATGGTAGTCCTACCCCCAAACTCATGCTATTGGCAGAGATCTACAATAACGAGCTCCAACTAGACTGTTTTTTATTTTATTTATTTATTTATTTATTTATCCTTAGCGCAAGTGCTACATAATATCTTTGAGACAGTCAGGCATTTTATGTGTGTTATTCCAAAAATAATCACATAATCCAGCCTGGGACATGCATTATACTCTTTGGACATATCAAAGATTCATTCATTGATGGATCTATGACTATAAATGTCCCGACACACATGTGGCTCCTACAGAGTCGTCCCGCTTCAGTTTCTTGCGAGACATTGAGACCGATTCAGACGGCCAGGCCTCAGGTGACACTCAGCTCCACAGCTGGAGACCCATAACATCAATAACGGCATCTGACTGTGGAGCTGATGAACAGCTCTGGGTCTGAGGGTCTGCACTTACTCCTCATTTTAGATTCGATGAATGAAGTGGCCCGAGAAGCCGGCGTAACTCTGTTTCCATTGAGAGATGGCGTGATGGCGCTCGCTGTGAGTATGTTTTGGGGATTCTGAGCGAGGTGTGCACGTGACCGCCCGAGACGGCCCAGCCCCAGACTGAGTATTCTAATGCAAACAAGGTCTCTCAGCACACAAAGAGGCTACATATCTCATACAAAAGATGTGTTGAGCCCGGACACAACCCACACAGTGTCCAATGTCCTCATACAGTCATGTTTTGTCTCTCTCTCGCGGTCTGTATGAGTCTTGAGTGGTACAGGCCTGGAACAATGAAGAATTCACACACAAACACACACTTAAACACAATGGGGGTGTGTTTTTGTCTCTTCGGGTCATGGTTGGTATGATGTGTGAATCCAAGATGAAGTTTTCAACATCTTTCTGATACCTGTGTCCATTTTGTGAAGTATAATGTTGAATTAGTTATTTATGCCCCTGTAAATGCATCCCACACAAATTATACAAAAAGCTAAATCTAATTTTTATTATGTATTTGTTACTTGCAACATTTTGACATGTTTTTGGACATTTGTTTTGGGAGTAACATGCAAATATGGTAAATTAATATGACAACCATTTAGTACTACTGTATGTATAAAAGTATCATGGTAAAAATACTATGGTACATGAATATGGCAAATATTTAATTTGTATGAAAGTGCTATAGTATTATGTTTCATAGTACATGGCCCATTTAAACATGATACAGTATCAGATAGTAATATCATGTTAATTTGTGTGGTAATATCATAAACCATGATGTTTTGTTTTGTTTTGTTTTGTTTTGTTTTGTTTTGTGTTTTGTGTTTTGTTTTGTTTTGTTTTGTTTTTTGTTTTGTTTTGTTTTGTTTTGTTTTGTTTTTGGACACAATAACATGGAAATACCATTATTTTTTTGGAAATATTTTGTTGTGCGGTAATGTGGAGTATTGTGTAAACAACATTTACCATGATTGCCATTTATTTTATTTTATTTTATTTTATAAATAAATAAACATTTTTATTATTATTTTATTTTATTCCATTATTTACCACTACCATTAATTTTTTGCACATATGTAAAGCACTTTTCCTTAAATTATTTTCTAGGATATTTGGATTTATTTGCTTTTACATATATAATAGAATCTCTAAACAAATTCAGTGCATTTTTGTGCTCATATTTGACAAACCAATTACACAGTGTTCATATTATAGTGATGTTAAAATAATACTGAATAATATAAATAAACAAGAAACTACTCATACATAATTACTCTGTAAAGGTGCAAATGAACAAACACTATCAAATAATAGTAAAAAATTAAACTCATTAATTCAATAATTAATTATAAATAATAACAATTATAATTGTTTACAATAATAACAACAATAATTATCATTAGTATTAGTATTAGTGTTATTATTGCATAAGATGGTCATGCATGATGTAAAGATGTGTGTTAGACAATAGTGTAATCATTTTTGTTATGTTCTGGCCCTTACAGCCCATATACAAGACCTTCTGAATTGAGTGTGGCTCACAGGACACGGCGGCAGTAAATGATACATGTGCTGGACTAATTCATGATTGTATGTGTAGTGAATGGGTGTGCCTGGCAGGGCCACTGTCCCAAATAACTGTGACGCTCTATTGCATGTCTCATTGTTGCGTGATAACACAGAGCCGGGACGACAGACGCCCCCGCCCCCTGGAACACCAATCAGATTCCCCGTTTCCAGCATATAATTCCCCATGTAGGGGCCATTTATGAGGCATTATGGGAGCACTTTAAAATCTCATTAGACGGGACAGCTGCACTTCGATACTGCATGCTGCTTTAGCCATTTCTATTATTGCTGCTGGGGATAGCGCTACCCCCTCTGTTTTGAGATGAGCCCCATTTTGGGAGCTTAAATGGAGCTAATTGTAAGCAAGTCAAGAGTGTGCGTCTTTGCAGGCGACATGATACATAGTAAAAACTGTAATGCTGCAGGCGGAAACAAGGCAGTAAAAAATGATTTATCTGAAGTGTTTGTGCATGTACAGTGTGGAAAGGGATGAGATGAAAAATATATTACTAAATTCATCAGTAGCATATGAATAAACATGGTTTCTTTGAATAATTAGCACAAATATTGTGAATCAAGCGCTCATCAATTCACTGGTGGTTTCATAATCTAATATTAACACATTTGCTAAAGGCAATCCAAAATGACGTAGGAAACAGTAAAATAACAAACATTTTGTATTTTCTCATGCTTTCATGAAATTCTCTCATTTCTCATGAAATGTGCTTTTTTTGTTTAATTTTCTAATAATCTAAATTGCACTGTAAAACCTGAAGATGTGTAATTACTTTAATAAATTATTTGTACCTGATCTGAATGTTCAGCATGTAGCCAGGTTGATTCTTTCACATTAAATGATATGTTTGAGTAAAAACAGTTTTACCATATTTTTACCACATTTAGATCATATGAAGTACACTTTTAGGTTAGCTGACAACACATTTTGACAGTCAGACAGACGCAGCATCTAAAATGACAAAAGAGTTTGTTTGTTTTTATGAATTAGTCATTTAATATTTTGAATTATTTTAAAATATAAATTATTTTTGTATATACAGTATGTATTATATTTTAAAACGACACATATTTTATAATAGATATTTGTAAAGGAGTACATTTTGACATGTTTGTATTGCCAATCATAAAAAAATTCTATTTGAAATATTAATAAATTTATTAATACTACAGTAACATGATAAAAAATATATTGAATTTTCCTAATCACACCAGATCAAATTTATATTAAAAACATTTAGGATTAACACAGAATAATCTGAATGAGTCTGTGAGTCACAACACTTATTTTTCTCAAAATAATAGTGCACTGTGACTTTAAATAATCATAAAACCTGCTCAAGAGGAAGTGACATCAACCAAGTCTTCAGAGGAGCCATGTTTAAAACTTGGTAAGTACTGATTTAACATTCATAATATGTTGGTTTATCATGCTTGATAAGATTTGCCACATAAAATTACCACAGTGTTTTGTACTATTTACAGAAAAGTCATATTGTTGCTAATGCTAATGCTAGGACGATAAGCCTAGATAATGAAGTAAAGCAACATTTTCTTTTGAAATGGCAGATTCACCTGCATATAAATGCTACAGTGTTTTTTATTCAATCTATTATGTTGTTTGTGATGAGATGGAAGAAGTATTGTGGATATGTGTTTAGATAAAGTCTGAGGTTGCATTTTTGTAAGAATAGTGTGTATTCCACATGATATAAAAAGGTACATTTTCTTAAACATTTCAATACAACAACATAATGGTCCTCCTTTCAGCGAATGACTTCAGTGTTTTCCTTAATCATTAAATGAAAATATAATGCTCTTACATATAGGTCTGAAGTGTCAAGTGTATTGTATAATGCATTCATTGGTTTTGTGAAGAACAAACCCTCAGAGAGTGCCGTCAGTGTGTTCACGCGCTCCAGACGGAGGTGAGCACACTGGTGTTCTCTGTTCACACCTGATATTTTTGGAACTCTCTTGTTCCAAATCATGAGGGGAAAAAGGAGGAAAAAAAAAATTGCCAATGTTTATGTGGAAAGCTCAGTGCTCAGATTCGCCTGCCATCTGAAGCCAGTGAGAGAGAAGAATTTGGCGGAGAGTATTTTTAAACCCCAGAGAAACCTCAAAGGCTGTACTTAGAGGGGGTCAGGCGAGGCAAGATGGAGGCGCGCCATACAAAAACCTCCCAGGCAGATGGGTCTTTCAGAGCCGGTCTGCTACTGAAGTCACTGTCAGGCCTACCTGTGAACCTTTACTTCTCTTTTTCTACAATATTCTTCTTAATGCATCATTATTTCTCAACAAACAGACCCAAGTCTCATTTTTTGCCTTTCTGAATAGTGGCAGATTTAGTCAAGGTCACATACTGAACAAAACGGGTTTGATTTGATCAAAGGGCGACACGTATGTAATAAGGATTATCTGAGTGAGGAGATATACTGTGATCGCTGCTGCAGCGTGAGACATGTTTAGGATATTGGAGCAGAAGTTCTCATAACGTCATATCAGATCATTTCCTCTCAAGTGCAGACATGAGGAAGAGAGAGAGAGAGAGAGAGAGGAGTGATACGACTGCTGTTTGAGAGCAGCTACATTTTTTTTTTAAAGCTATTTCTATGCGTTCAGTCAACTTAAATTTAAATTAGCACTGTTTACTTTCATAACACACATTTCTGGTCTTACTGATGATGATAAACATTCATTGCATTCAAATTTTTAATAACCATCATTAGGGGTGGATATTGATAGACCTTTCCTGATTCAACTCTTGATTCAGTTCTGAAGCTCTTGATTTGATTTTGATTCATTTGTTACAATCTGATTGACAAGCTCTCTCAACCTTCTATAACAAAGTTAATATTGAGTAACTTACATTTCTGACATGATATTGCAAGTCTATTTTTGTCTCTCCCAACGAAAATAGTTCCAAAGGAAGCTACAGCAGAAAAAAAATAAGTAGTTGTGTTTCATTCCTGGATGAATCAGTTATTTGTCGCCACCTATGATTCAATAACAACATTGATGAATTCAGTGAGTTTGTTCAATGAAGGATTTATCACACATATTCAAATAACTTCTTTATGAGTTCATGGATCTTTTTGAATGAATCCTTAAAAAACAGCTCAAAATGTATTTTGAAATCATGCTTGTGCTGTGTGTTCATATTTGAATGTGAATCGGACTACACTTGTTGCACACATATGTTGGTGATTCACTAAAAATAACTTGTTCAAAGGATTGATTTGTTTGTGAATCCGACTACACTTGTTGCCCATGCATGTTGTTGATTCATTAAAAAGAACTTGTTCATAAGAGTCATTTGTAAGTGAATCGGACTACAGCAGTCACGCTGTAGTTGAGTGCAGCCCGCGAGGACGGCGCAGAAAGATGTTTTCTTGCCTTGATTTCACGGTAAACGCCATTTGTTTTATCACACTCAATTAAGACTAAACTTGGGGAAAATATGCTTATTGTGCTGTTTGGGGTGTATAGCAGGAAATGAGTCTTACCTAGCCTTTCTTTTTGAAGTGTGACTAGCCTTCACGCCAGGGGCGTCGCTAGACCCCTTTTACTGGGGCACGTGCCCTAGTATAAATCTGCTGTGCCCCAGTATAAATCTCAAGTTTAAGTTTTAACAATTTACTTTATTTGTCAGTGTATTCATTTACATCGATAATCGCGGCAAAAACAAAAACAAAAAAACTGGTCTTTATGCACCGTAGTAACCTAATTCATGCGAGGCAATGCCTCCATCGCGATATGATTGGATATGATCGGTTATTATTGAATGTGATTGGTTCATGCGATAAATCTCAATAGCATCTCTCGCCTCTTGGTTTCGTGCGAGCTGTCGGCGTGAATGAAAAAAATGATGGCGTTATTGATCAGATATTAAGTAAACAACTCATCCGCTTAGATATCACTGCTATGTAACACATCAAAATAAAACTTGAAATGGCCTGAAAACGTGATGAAATGAAAGATGCATCTTCGTGTCTGACAGGGCTTTTATGACGATGACTCGAAGTTGACTATTAAAAAGAATATCTGAACATCAGTTCACTATTAAAAAACAGAGTGTCTATAATACTAAGTGAAATAATAAGGCGTCAATTCATTAACATGTCCAGTGGCGTAGACGGTAAAGCGCGTGCAAAAGTCAGTTTTGATACGATCGACCCGGGTTCGATTCCGCCCTTTACCAAACTTTTTTTTCTTCTCCATTTTAAAATATCATATCACATGGGGTAGGGGGGGCTTATATTGCTCCAATACGGTGGCATCTATTTAATAATTGGAATTAAAATGATAATTTACTCTCAATAGGTTATTATTGCATTTTATAATGCTCTACAATACTAATGTGCAGATAATTGCCACTATTTGAAATAAGTAGTATAAATAGCAGAAAATCCTGCTATTTTAACATAGTGTAAATAGAATCTATAGTCATTTGCACTTAGTGTAAATAGCATCTAACTTAATAAATGCTGTAGAAGTATTGTTCATTCTTAGTTCATGTTAACTAATGTTAGCCTAACTATTAAAGTCTTATATAATCCACACAGTGTATGCCGTTTATGCCGTAAACAATATAAATGTTCATGTTAAGTATGTTAAAGATACTTAAAAATTTTCTAACATACATGTTTACATTCCTCAGTATTGCTGCACTGTAAGAATAGTGGTTTAAGCAACAGAAGTTTGTACAGTGCATTGTGTTGTACACATCTTTTTTCTTTCAAGAAAAAAGTGATAGAAAAAGTAATGGGGGCCTGTGCCCCAGTAAAGCTTTAGGTCTAGCAACGCCCCTGCTTCACGCTAAATCTTCAGAAATTGTTGACAATATATAGCCAAGATATCAGTTATTTGAGTGCACATTTTAATGATTTTATTAGTTTTATGCGGTTTTACATGGTTTTAATCATTATGTGGTTATGGTAGCCTATTTACACTAAATGTATCCTATTATTTAAGGAAACATTGGAACCAAAAAGAGAACCAACCAAAGCATAATTCTTTTTCAGTAGTTGATTACTATGTAGATCTTCTAGCTATAGGAACTGACCCAGATTTCACAGAAATGCATCCATATGCGCCACATGCCTACACATTTGAAAGAGCACATAATCTACATGCTCAACGAGTAGTGACCTGTAACAAGAGCACGTGAACTATATCGTCCAGCTGACATTCTTTGCCATGTTTCATGTTTCATTTAGACACGGTAGATGGTTTTGTAGCTAAATAAGCACCAATTCGTAACGTCGCTTTTCATGAGGGATATTAAAATCCATTAGCGTTCGCATTGACTCCTATATACCACGAGCAGATTAAATCTGGACACGTGGTGGCTGTGTAAATATTGCATAAACATTTTCCCGCCGTACGCAGTATACAGTATGAATGAGAATGAACTAATGGCTGGGATTTATGCTGGCCGCTGATGGCTCACAGTAAGAGTTTTGTTCCATTTACCTGCTTGCGTTGGAGTATTTTGAATAAAAAGCCAATAATGTGTGTGCTGGGAAACATCCAAGAAATTACATGAAATGACTTGCGCTCAGCGCCTGCAATTCAGCCAAATGAAGTACATTTTTAACATAATGAAAAAGGCCGTTGCATTAAGTCAGTAGAGCGGTTTATAGGCTGGGAAACTGATGCTGATTTTGAAAAGCATGTTGAGATATGGTATGCAGATCGGCACACATGCACTGTTGTGATTGTGATCATAATTACAGTCATTAATATTATTGCAATTCACAAATGAAACGACCTGCTCGCGTCTAAGTTGTGACCTCTCGACTAAATTGAGGATATGATGGCTAGGCTTTTATAAATAGAAATTACAGATGTTGTTTTACTTAAAAAGTGGTTTTCAAGGTTTCTAAATATGTTTTTGTCCTTTTTTGTCCTATAATTCTGACTTTTTTTTCGCAGAATTGCAAGTAAGAATTCCAATTCTTGCTATTCCAAGTTTTGAAATTTTGAAAATCTTGAAATTCTGACTTTTTGTTTTCAAAACTCTGAGTTCATATCTTGCAAGTCTGACTTTTTCTCAGAATTCCGAAGTTATATCTCACAGTTCTGACTTTTTCCCCTCAGAATTCTGAATTTGTCACAATTCTGACTTTTTCCTCAGAATTCTGAGTTTACATCTTGCAATTCTGTTTTTTTTTTCACCACGGAATGAAAAAACTTCAAAGGTAATTGCAACTTATTTCAGTTCTGACTTTTGTTCTTGCAATTGCGAGTTTGTCTCGCAATTCAGACATTTCTTCTGAGAACTGTGAGTTTATACCTCACAAATCAGACATATCTTCTCAGACTTTTTGCTCTTTCTCTCAGAACTGCTCAGAAAAAAAAGTATAAATTGTGAGATATAAACACAGAATTGCAAGAAAACAACCCTTACCAAAAAGTAGTATACTTCAAGTTTATTTTATTAAGTATACTTAAGTAAAGTTCAAGTATATTTGTAAGTATACTTTATGTAGTAAGTATACAAATATCAGTGTACTTGTTGTAGTATATAAGTGTACTATTTCAGTACTCCTTGGGACTAAATTGGCCCACTTTCTAGTATATAAAATACTTTTAATTATACTTTAAGTATATCAGTAGTAAACTTTGAGTACACAACTAGTTTACATCAAAGTTTTTAGCTTGTACTGCAACTATACTAAAAGTGAGCTTAAAGGTATACTGATAGTTTAGTAATTAAATACTTGTAGTAGCATTTTTAGTACACTTCGAAGTATAGTCTCAGTAATCTACTAGTTTAGTAGTTTTATACTGAAAGTATACTCATACGTTTTTTTTCAAATGAACTTTACATCATACTTTAAGTATACTACTATGTCCCTGTTTAGGTATTAATTTGTATATATGTTACATGAATATCTGAACATACAAAACATCAAAAGAAAGAACATAAAATTGTAAACAAAAACATTTTATTCTAGCTTCTTGCATTCTTTTTTTAAACACTTGAATGTGGGTAAGTTTCATAAATAAAAAAATAAGAAATAAACAACATTTTGAACAAAAAGCTGAAAAAAGACTATGAATTGGATTCAGAATGATAATCAAAATGTAGACGGAGTCAGTCAACACCCCAAAGCTTGACAGTCATTATTACGTCTTCATTGGTGACATTTTATTCCATAACGTTACACAGTTTTGATGCTGTTTTATGTCAGATGATCGTGTTAGATTACACATGGAAGCATCTGTTGTTTCAGTTTCTTCTTCACTTGTGTTTTTTGGAAATTCTGTAAAGATGTGTACTAGCGCCCCCTACCGTATAACAATGAAAACACAGATTCTAGGAGCACATATATCTAGACTTTTTCTAAGTATAAGTCAAGCATACTTAAATGTCATTTTAAGTATATTTCTGAGAAGTACATAAAGCCCATTTCTGAGAAGTACTTAAAAAGTAGACTAGAAGTATACTTTCCTCTTTTAGTTTAAAAGAAGCATACTAATAGGACACTTGAATAAACTTCTTTTTCGTAAGGGAAGTCCAAATTGTGAGATAAAAAGTCACAATTACCTTATGTTGTTATTATTATTATTATTATTATTGTTTTATCCCATGGGAGAAACAACTTCCATAGGCTATCATCTGACCAATGTCCTGCAATTATTAATTAATGAAAATGCGTGCAGGTTCAGTCAAGTATATGTTGAGCAGCAGTGGTTAGCATTGTGCATTTGAAAAGATTCATTCAGTAGACTTTGAAAAGCAAATGAATTACAATCCAAAGAAAAACAGGTTGAGAGTTTGATTAATGGACTCAAGTGACACATAAAATACTGGGCGCAGATGATTAGCGACTGGTCAATAGCTTTGGCGAGTCTCTGCAGTGCTACCTAATACTCCCAGCACTGGTCAACATAAACACAGCTGTTTAACACCCTCCGTGCACGAACCCGTGATAAATCTCAGCTTTGTGTGAGGTCACGGGGCTACCTTTTCCCCGTTTCCTCTCGTTTACCTGGAATTATGGGTGAATTCCTTTATAAAACAGTAAATTAGTGGTCTGGGGATGAATGTAATGACAAGTAATTATAGCTATATTACATTAAAACTAATTAGGCAATTATGCATGAATACAAACACGACGATGCGACCGTTACACAGCAGTCAGATTAACGTCAAAGTCGCTGTCAGGCTTGTCAGAGCCTTCAGCTCCGTTTACCACATCTGGCAGTCAAAGCCACATTTAAGTTCGTCTTTTGGACAAATAATTATTCACAGGCATTGACAAATCCAAAGCAACGTTTGAACAAGCGTCTATGGTGATAGCCATGAAGTGCCTCCTGGCTCATTCTCATGGAGTGTATTAATATGTACGAGATTCAAGTAGCTCTCAAAAACTTAACCAGCTATATCAGCTATTTCTGTGTTTAAATAGTTGATGGAGCTTCTAAAAATGAAGAGATATGAGTTGCCTTTAATATATTCTGGCTGCGCTTGATCAGTAAACGAGAAAATGCCAACTTAATAGTGATGTCTTTTTCATATTAAGCAGAACATTTTCTTAGTCATACTCATTTCAAAATTTTAAATGATCTAAATGAATAGTTTAGATAATTTTTTTTTTTTTTGCTAACTCTCAATGTTGTTCCAAACTTAAATGATTTTACTGAAAAGAGGTATTGTGTGGAATGTCCTGGCTGCTCTTTTCTATACAATAAAATGAATAGGGACTGGAGTTGATGGGTTCCAAAAATGACATCAAACGTTACTGCAACGTTACTGGAAGTTTTCAGCTAATCACAAATTAAAATTCAGACTTTTTGTTCTCAGACAAACCATCATATGAATCTAGAGGATTTGCAATATAGCATGCATATCATGTTTTTTAATACTTCTGTGGTCTTTCCAGTCCCCATTCACTTTCATTGTGTAGGAAAACAAAGTAAACAGGAAGTTTTACAAAATAACTCCTTTTGTGTTTCACTGAAGAAACAAAGTCATATGGGTTTAGAAAGACATGAGGGTGAGCAAATGAAGAATTTTCATTTTTGGGTGTACTGTCCCTTTAAGACCACAGTGACTAACCATTCATAATTCCTCTGGGATGAGTATTAGCAAGTTTATACTCGTTTATAAAGGGAAATTTATTTTCAGCCCTCTCTCAGGAGTAAACACAAGACGCAGCAGGCCCTGATGCTGAAAAAGAATATCAAACTAATTCAAATAAACAGCATGTCGTCCAGCAGAGGTCAAGCAGGTTTAGGTCAGCTCTACTGCTAATGCTCTAGGTGCAGCGTTGTGTGTCTGAGGTTCTGTAATTGAATTCATGTGTTCTGATGTGTATATACTTGCATTTCTAATCAGATTTTGTGGAAATTATGCCCAGAAACGGCAGCCAAAAGAAAACCGCTTATACTATTACAGTATCACACCAGGAAAACAAATATTTTTTATTTTGGTTGGTTGTTTTTCGGTTATTCGCAGTGTTGACACAGCGGGCATTAATGTTAAGTTGTGATTCTGTATCAAAAGGTGGGTGGATTTTTAGAAACGGTTTAAAACGGTAAAATTGTAGCTTCTATTAAATAGCAAAAACTACTGTGGTGGAACCATAGTACAGTGATATGTATTTATTATATAACAATATAAACCATGGTATTCGCATGGCATGCTAATATACTTCAAAGAATATCATTAAACATTGGATACACACACATATAGTATTAATACATAAAATGGTTACATATGAAACTGTTATTAAAACATATTTCAGTTAAAATAGTGAATATATATATATATATATATAGGTAGGTAGCTTAGAGGGAGATTTTATAGAGAGAGAGAGAGAGAGACGGCACCACTAATGTTTTCATATCACTAAGAAAAATGTATTTTCTTAGTGATATGAAATTCATGCTGTCAAAGTAAAATAGCCCAGTATGTTTCAGAGTAGTTTTATCTTATTGTAATGTTAAATTCTTCGAGTAATGCTCTCTGGAAGCTATGGTACATTTCTTTCGAATGGCGGAGTAAGTAAACTTTTCGCTGCCAAGTTCCCACACCTCTAAAAGCAGCGTTTCTCTCCCTCTCTTTCTTCTAGCAAACTTATAACATTTGTCAGTAATGAGAAGATTCCTTAGCGTCCCCTGGACCATGAGGAACCCCAGAGGAACGCTGATCAACCTCCAACCTCAACTCGCAGTGATCAACCACTCAATAATTGTATTACTTTGGATTGTGCCTTGTCAGAAACAGACACAGTGGCTTTTAAGGTTATGAGATTATTTTTTCTGAGTCGACATGCCAGCTTTGATTTGAAATATGCGTTTAATGGGCAATATGCGTTTAATGGGCAAGGGCAGTCGTGGTCTAATGGATAGAGAGTTGGATTTATAACCCAAAGGTCGTGGGTTTGAGTCTCAGGTCCGGCAGGGATTGTAGGTGGGGGGGAGTGAATAACCAGCACTCTCAATACCATGACTGAGGTGAGACCCTTGAGCAAGGCACCAAACCCCCAACTGCTCCCTGGGCACCGCAGCATTGGCTGCCCACTGCTCCGGGTGTATGTTCACTACTGTGTGCGTGCACTTGGATGGGTTAAATGCAGAGCACAAATTCCGAGTATGGGTCACCATACTTGGACACACACCACTTCCCTTTCCCTAATAGCCAACGTCTAAATAAGTTTTGCTGACCCTCCGAGTGCGATTGAGCTTTCTAACATCAGTCTTGTTACATCAGCCATATTTCGGTAATATCAACGGCTTCCCAGTCTATTAAAACAAAGAAAGGATTACAAATTGACACTAGATATAAAACTACGTGACCCCGTATACAGCATACGTGTCTCTGATGTGCCATAGCTACAGGGCTCTCCGGAGACTTGTTCCAAGTTATTTATGATTCAGGAATTAATCTCACTTAGCGAAAGCTCCTGAAGAAGCGATCGTCTTGAAAAGCGGAGAGGGGGAGGGCTGCGGCAGGGGCAGGGTAGAGGCTGAAACGCGATTCAAGACTTATTTAAATCCCCCTCGTAGATTAGAAACCAGTTTGACAACCCTTTCACCACTTGTGATATCTGAGGGGTTTTTTATGCCAAGGCAAAAGGAGGTAATCCACTCGGAATTTACAAATGATTTGAAGCAGAGCGGGAGACAAACTGCGCCGGCTGTTTCCGGAGAAATATTTCCATATTAGCGATAATTTGTCAACAGAAATGCAAATAAGGGCTGCATTTGAGCCATTGTACAGCCTGAATGCCATATTTTCCCATTGTTGGGGCTGAATCGCCCAAGGCTTTTCTTCCCGGGGCTCATCAACATTTCAAATATGGATTATTATTTATGGCTGGGGATATATCATTGGCACATCGCAGAAGTAAATAAGGAAATATGGTGTTGTCTTGAGATAATATAGGGAAATGTATGGCTGGTCTAAATGAGATGTAATGATTGTATTCTGCCAGTGGAGGCTCAGCTGGGCAGGATTTCTGCTTAAAATTATGTCTGCGCAGATCTTGTGTAAAAAAAGATATTTATTTTATTTAATAAAAAAAATGCCCCTAGTTATTCTGTTCATCTGTGCAAGAAATGAAAAGAGACTTCACAAGGGCCCCAATTAAATGCAAGGTATCAAATCTCGTTAATTTCACCGTTTCTGATCCTGACCTGATTTTGCATCTTTGATTGCTCATTATGAGCATACAGCTTATTAATTAAATCATCATCATTCTTGCCACGGTACATTTGAGTCATAAGAACAATCCAGTTGGATCATTATTTTTGTTTGTTGGTTAGATGGTTGATTGTCCATTGGAGTACTGCTAATTCACAGCTTGCAAATATACAACGTTTTCGTATTTCAATGTATGAACATGTTTTCAATAAGCTTCATTCAACCTTGAAATTCAGAATGAATTATTTTTGATGTCTAATAAGAAAATAATGAATTAATGTGTTTCTGATGGCATTTGGTTGTCTCTCAGTTTATATGTTGACTCAGAACACAGATGTCACACCTGGTGAAGATATGTTTATGAAATTTTAGGTAGCCTATATAGACTTTAAATCTCATAGATGACCTTACAAGAACCGTTTTCGTTCCTGTGCAGTCATATTTCCTGGAGGTGAGACATATCAGAAAGCTTTTTTTGTAACATTTTAATTTATATCAGCTTTAAACTGCTACTCTCTAATGCTAGTCAGCATCAAATTTTAGTATTATTAAGGTGCGGTCACATTTGCTAATCCAGGCATTACAGTAAGAATCTACACGATCAGGAATTTGTGTTTGCGCAAAAAAATAAAAAATTCTCTATTCAGACTTTGCAACGGATTCAAGTTGGTCATGCAGATTCATGACGTTGACGAACAGAAAGCTACTTGGTTTGAAAGTGACTACTGTGTGAGCTGTGCTTCAAATTTAATTTTGCCAAAATTTTACTCATGTGTCCGCACGTTTAGGGGAAGTGGAAACTATTATTTTAGAAAGCATACACTGGGTATCAAGTCAAAGGAGTCTGTATCAAGACAAAGGAGTCAGCTATGCAGTGATTTTAACTGTATTGAATACAATGAATATGTCCATAAATAGCGGTATTAAAATGCCAGCAACCTTTCCTTTTTGACACAAACTATATATTTACAGGCAGATTACCGATTAATAAAAACTTATTTCCCCGAGGTTCCTTGCACAATACTATATTATGACCTCAAAATACTTTTAACTGTGTATAATTTGTAAACTACTACATTTTGATGTTTACATCACTAAACCAGTTCCATATATACAACCTTTTTATGTAGTAAACTTGCTCTGTAGCGCACCCGGTACAGCATTGCATAAGTAATTCCGAGTATCACATACAAGTCCAGTGAAACACAAAGACTTGCAAAAGCAAGCTAAAATGGTGTGGTTACGTCAGCAACAACCAATGTAATAAAATGTTTCCAGATTTGTGTCCATTTGAAAGACTTTTTGATGGTGAGTACCAACTATGCAGTTTTTCTTTTTGCAGTGTTTTTTCAGTTATTTGGAGCATAAACATACAGAGTTCATTTGTGTATCTGTGTGTGCATTTCAGTCTAATTGAGCAAATGTGCTCTTCACAATCTTCTGTCGGTCACCCTCATCAGCTCGTCTATCACTCGCGTTCCCTCTTTTCTTCCTCTCTTTCCCCCCTGGGTGTATGTTGTCGTTCTCATGTTGGTTAGAGGCCAGCTTCCTCAAACACACATTACATGCCAGCGAGCTTCAGGGACGGCTGTGCCACACCACAGTGGCCTTAAAAGTGTGCCTTACGTAATTGCCAACTGTCTCGAATCATTAGGGGCAGCCTTTAAAAAATACATGTTTCTGCCGACAGCTGCGTACTCTCGACTTTGCCTGCCTTTCAGATCCGATTTGCTTTAGAGGTTCCACTCAGTTATATTTAACCCTGGGCACAATGAGAGCTCTGGCAGCGGAGACCTCTGCTATCTGTTCCTTTCTCCTTCATGAAGGAAACAAAGGAATTGTGGGTATTAGGAAGGAATTACTCCCTGAAATTGATCAGGCCCAGTGGCTGACTGGTTCGGGGTCAGTTTTGAAGCAGATGCTGGAATTTTGAGACAAAATTAGCATTAGCATTACTGTTGTTTTTCACTCAAATAAAAGCTGAGTTGTTTATGCTTAAGCAAATCTAAATAGATTTCAAAGAGGCCTTTCAGCTGTCGTATTTTTAGTTATTGTATTCAACGTTTTATGTAATAATTAAAGCCGGCTGCGTGTGTGTTTGTGCGTCTAAGCATGTTCTGTGTAGCATATGAGTGATGAGCACACACTCCGACAGCCATGTCACATCCTGTAAGAATGGGGGCAGTTCAGACGCAGCTGCCCCGCAGACACACTCCCAAAAACAACACACGCAAACTCGCACGCACACATCTGTGAGCCAAGCTGCAGCGCAAAAAATATCTGTTCTACTTTAGTCCTTTTGTTCTTGACAAAATAATGTGATCAATATTTGGCAGCCTTTACAAAGAATTATCAAAAATGAAGAATCATAGCATTTTGTGGCGTAAAATATTTTGTTAATTATTGAATTCTTTTTAAATTATTTAGGTAATTATTAATTATAAATTAGCATTTTTAAAATAAATCATTAAAACATTTGTAGAATATAAAGCATGTACAGTATTAAAGCATTTATAAAGCATAAATTTATATAAATTGTAAAATTTTATTTTAAAAAATTATATAAAAAAATATAAATATAAAATATACATTTGTTATATATTTTATATACAATCACAGTTTTGTGTGTGTGAGTGTGTGTGTAAATTATAAAGCATTAATTCATATAAATTGTCAAAATAAAGTAAAATTATAAATATATATTATTCAATGAAAAATGATCAATTATTTTGGTAATTATTAATTTTTAATAAGCATAATTTTGAATATAAAACTAACACATTTGTAGAATTTGTACAGCATAAACTAGTATAAATTTTAAATATATCACATTTATATAAAACTAAAATGATATATTATTCAATGAGAAATGATCAATTATTAGGTAATTATTAATTTTTAATAACCATATTTTTATATAAAACATTAAAGAATTGTAGAATTTCTATAGCATAAATTTAGTATAAATTGTACATTTATAATATTTATATAAAAACACATGCAATCTGAAAGTGCCCCCCATCCCATCTGAACATATTACAGATTGTTTTTTTTGTTTTTGTTTTTTACAGTGACTCAAACATGTGTCTTACCTGTTTGAAGACTTCATACACTGATGCACACTTTGCTCCAGTTATTGTCTCTTGAAGGCACCTACCACAGGAAGAGGTGCTCAGTCAAATCCGAAGGTCACACAAAAGGGGCCCCACGTTCCCAGGGTCAGATGATGTCACCAGGCTGAGACAAAGGGAGGTGTTGGACAGGTGGCGGCCTCGGAGGTCTCTGTGTCATTTTCATTCACCACAGGGGCGAATGGTGGCCGTGAGAAAGCAAAGGAAGATCAATACCGTTCAGCCCGAGGGGGCCGCAGCCAGCAAGCCCCCCCAAAAATTATTTATACATGTAAGAAAAGCAAGTCTGCCCATATGAGGAAAAGTCTTGATGAATAGCGCAGAAAAATGGCTCAGTGTCTCTCACGTCTTTTAAATTTAATTTAAAAACAAACAAAAAAATGCCCAAATCTTGCTCAAATTGCCTAAATCCTAAATAAATAAATACATACATACAAACGTGAATAAATATAATTTTATATCATTAGTTATTTATTCTAATGTATTTATTATTTTTAGTTTTTAACAACGGCAACCAGATATGAAACGTTTGCTGCTTGTGGAGGAGTGTGAAAAACATCTGAAAAATTTACGTCACTTACAGTATTTTTGTTGCTTGTTAAGATGAAAAGTGAGCAGTGGAAAGATTTTTTTTTAGACATCTGTTTCTAAATGAAGATCTCAACACCTACACACATACACAAAACCGTAAACAAGAAAACAAACTTAGAAAGTCAAAAAGAAAAGGAAAAAAAAGTAAAGAAAAATCCTCCACGTCCTTTTCAAGTTCATATAAATTCATTCAAATAATTTTTTTTATTTTAATTGTTGCTTTCACACAAAAATAAGATATAAATAGTAGGTAAATCTACAGTTTGTTTATTTATTTAATAGCGAAAAGAAACTAAATGTGAAACTGACCCCACAATGCATTCACAAAATAATAGTTTTGAGGCGATATTTCAAAATTATATATATATATATATATACATATATATACATGCATATATACATACAGTATGTGTGTTTGTGTGCATTATTATTGGTCAGTTTTCTAAAACGAAATATGAAAGCCAACACCGCTGTTGATTATATAAGATGTTCTCACGTATTTTTCTTGTGCTTAACAGCTGAAAAAAAAGAACCAAAATTAACCATCAATCTGTTTGCGATTCATCTTTCTGGCTCTGCACCTTCTACGTTTTGACAATGGCTGACCAATTGTCATGCTAAGGAGGTCTCTATATTTGAAAATAGCCTCTAATTATGGGTGAGGGGCCGCGAACGCATCATAATGACAGAACAACTCCCTGTAGCAAAGGGCTTGTTGCTCTGGCGTTTTATAGCGACTGGGTCGTAGCACTATTAGCCCATATAGCCAACAATGAAGCAGCTAACAATAGAAGGTCCATTATTGCACTTGTATGTTTGAGTTGGCTGTCGAATCCTCTCGCTCGCTCTCTCTCTTCGCACTCTAAGCAAGAGGAGGCGAGGCATACTGCTCACAAAGGCACAGGGCCTGGTGGGAATAAGGGGGTTGGCTGGTTAATCACTGGCCTTAAACTACAGGAAGTTGTCTATTCAAAGAGCCCCTCGGGCGGCAGCGCAAACCTTTAATCAATGCTGGGATGAGCCCATCCTGGTGCAGAAGGCTGGGACGGAAAGCTGGCATGGTGCTTGGTTAGTCACGGAAAGAGCAATTGAAACCCCCTTTTTAAAGCTCTATATTTGTATGACATAAAGTATTAGCGATTTAGCGTGTCAAGTGATGCTCATAGTGCACTTAGGGCCCCTAAAGTGCCTTCGACCCCCTAAAGGCCAGTTCACACCATTGTCGATATTTATAGTGAAAAAGATATAGTGTTAAAATCCTTTTAAATTTAAAAGAATAGCAGAGTTCACACCACAACTAAAACTATAACGACAGCAACACAAAGGAACGATATTGCAAGTAGTTATGCAAAATTTGTGGGAATGTTGTTTGGAAATGTTTCTAAAATGTTGAAATGTCCGGGGGTTTTTTATAGCTTTATACAAACTTTTCTTTTTCCCACAATATATGTTATTTGAATGTTTATTTTTAAAGTTCTAAGAATTACGAAATGCTCCGTTTTCTTGTCGTAATTAGAATATTATTTAGAACATTCACCAAGTACAAATAACATCATAGGGACGCTTTCTAAGAACGTACTAAGGGGCCGTTCACATAGAACGTGTCTTTGTGTCTAAAAACGTGATACATGGCACCATGTTGCCATCAAATAAAACAGTTGCCATGCCAACTTTCTACCATAAATTCGCAATGCTTGCCCTGCCTCCGGGGTCTTCTGATTAGTCCACTGTTTTGGAACTGACATTGATAAGCCACGCTGCATGCTAAAGTTGAGATTCTTAAAAACACTGCACTCATGTGTGAGACGCTACAAAAAACGTGAGACGCAAGAGCAATAGTCATAAACTTCCCTCTAGTGCATGTTTACAAATGATGGAAAAGTAGCACACTGTGATAGAAAAATGCGTTCTGTGTGAACAGCCCCTAAGAACATTTTCTCTCAACATTCTGAGAACGTATCAATAAAGAACAGTTTAAAAACTACTTTAACGACATTTTGTCATAATGTTTATATAACTTTATAAAAATGTTAAAGTTAGTGAGAACGTTCCATGTTAGCTGCAGCAGGAATCACTTTCAGAATAATTTTTTCCAACTGATGAACAATAAAAACATTGACAGCCAATCAGAATCCACCCTGCTTTAAAGCGCAAAAGCAGTTAAAACAGCAGACGGCAAAACTATTTTGCGAGCTTATAATAAACAGAATGTTATCACCAAGGATGATAACTAAGACAATAAAGATATGGTTTTAAAATTTGTTCTAAATTCAACAGAATAGTAGATACACACCACAACTATTAAACACTGACAGCCAATCAGAATCCATCCTGCTTTAAAGAGTGCATTTAAAATGGCAGGCAACAAAACTGCAGTATCGTCTGTTGGTATGGACACCAAGTTATCATTATAAGCCGGTTTTCCACCGAAATTACCTGGAACAATTTGTCCCAGGAACTTTTTTTCCCACAGACCTGTTGCTGTCTACGTTTTCATCGCGATCTAGAGTACAGTGAAAATTCAGCAAATAGTGTGGTGACATAGGTCTGCGTGCGTTTCTCAGTACCATTGGACTTCTCAATATGTTGGACTTGCTTCCTCGGTAGTTCGGACTTTCGCGAGTTCGACTCGGGAGTGTGAACTCCCACGGACGGGACGACGCAAGTCCGGGAATTCTGCAAATGGAACAGCAGCGTACTTGATAACGTCAGTCAGCTCGCCTGGGCTGCTGCAATTTTTCTCACTGTATTTACAATAAGACGAAATATGATATCAAACACAACTGCCTCTTTTATTTTTCATTTAAATATATTAATAGCTGCAGAAATGGAGTTCAGGGAACGTACATACATTACAATGAAATTAAATATTATATCAAACAGTATTGCCTCTTTTCATTTTCATTTTAACATATCAATAGATTAATAGAATAAAGACTAAAAAATTACCTGATAGATTTACCCAAAATGAATAATATCTTATGTTTAACCACTACAGAGACATCAGAGCCAGCGGCAAATGTCAGAAGGACTAGCCGAGTTGAGGCTGCTCTCATCGGGAAACATGAGCACTGAGCGCCCGCTGATCACGTGGAGCTCACATCTCCGAAATTAGCAAAGCACATTTTCAAATAGGCGCTGTCTTTATAAATAAACCGCAGATTTCAGTTTTAAACAACTACATTCTCGCCATTCTCTTTTTAAAAAATTATGTAAATAAACGGTCCCACCCCTGAAAGTTCCAGACCTTTAAAAAAGTACTACCTCGTGGCAAATTTTTACCCGATATTTTATTTAGATCCTGGTTCCTGCGGTGGAAACACACCGAGTACCGGTGTACCGACGAAACATGCTGTCTATCATATTGTGCTACCAATAATATATTTGCATTATTTTAAGTGTAGGTTTAGGGTAAGGGTATGGACGGGTAGGGGTAGATATGGACATTAAAAAAAGCCTCAAAGCACATGAATAAGATGCTGGTAGCACAGTCTGATAGGTAGCATTTTTCGCTATCGATTTGTCCTACCTATCTTTTTAATGGGAGGTAGCACAATCTGAGCGGGTAGCACAAATCTTCAGAACACCGGCCCAAAGTCCCTAGTTCCTGGGGAAAGTTCCTGTGGTGGAAACAGGGCTATAGTTATCGTTCTTGGTGTGAACAGGCCATAACCTTAAGTGTTAGGGGCATAACTTATCTACATTTATGTTATGGATGTGAGTGATTGCTCAAATCAGTGTTATTACGTTTCTAAGTACTTTGTTTAGTTTGACGTATGATTAAACTTGAAAAAAAATCACGAAGTCTTTCATTTTGAGGAAAGGAGCTGACCTGATTTTCGTTGAGACTTGAAGTTGGGCTTTAGGTTGTGGTCAGATTTACCATTGTCCTACGTTTTTTAGTCCAGTCATTTCAGTGGGAATTATAAAAAATATCATGAACATTGACACAAAAAATCCCAATCCCAGTTTTACCCCAAAATTAAAATTCGGTCAACATTTACTCGCCCTCATGTCCTTCCAAAGCTATATGACTTATTTTGCTTCTGGAGCACAAAAGAAGATGTTTTGAAGAATTTTTCAACTGTTCTTGTAATGAAAGTTGTTGTTTTGAACCCCATTGACTTTAGCTGTATAGACAAACAACATGCAGATGAGTAAATGATGACAAAATAACTATTCACTTAAGTTTACACACAGCTCTTTGTCAAAGGCTTTGAATAATTATGGCTGTCGGTGACCCTGTCTTCAGACCACATAAAGAAACCGAAGAAGTCTTAAAAGCAAAACAACAAAATGAAACAGACTCTGCCACTCTTGTTCTGTGGGATGAGAGAAAAGATGTTTCTGATGTTACTGTTCCCCCAAATGCCCATTTGGAGACCCTTTTAGTGTCGGTAAAGATCATTTGAGCAAGCATTTTTTGAAAGTCCTGCTGGGTGAAACGGATTTATTCTCGCATTAAAAAAATTACGAGCATGTGGGGGGACTGGGCTCGAATCCAAAAGCTTTTCCATAAAGGCTATAAATACATTCCATACATTTTCTGCGGTAAACGTAAAATGCACATGTATAATTTGACCTGGTATATATAGAAGATCATACAGTATATGAGTCTGGAAAGACCACCAGCTGAAGTCTAATAGGGGACCCTTGTGTACTGCAGACCTAACCCTAGAGTACATTTATTAATAAATATAAATATTATGCACTGACCCACTGTGGATTATATAATCTAATATAAATTAAAAGAAGAAAAAAAGGAGTATTTGATTAGTGCGAAATAGTGCAGGATCTTTAAGGTTTATGACTTTTCATCATAAAACTTCTTTAAATATATTTTTAAATACTACAAATTTGAGTATGATTTTAATGCTCAGATTTCCATGTTGTCTCAGACTTTTACACCTCCCTTCCAGCTAACAAAAATCTGTTTTGCCAACATTCCATTAAGTTATTAAACAGCTATTTCTGAATGTTCTCTGAAAGTTCCAAAAAAATTAAATAAAATAAAAATCTTGGTTATGCAAATATTACAGAAAACATTAAGGGAATGTTCTATTTCATTATTTTATGCAAACATTAAGGGAACATTACTATTGAATGTTCTCTGAATGTTCTGAAACAAGTAGTAACGTTTAAAGAACATTAGAAGAACATCCAACTCAAATATTTCAGAAAATCCATGAACAGCTAACACAAGAGCACATTTATTAATACATATTAAAACATATTGTGCATTGACTCACAGTGGATTATATAATCAGCATAACATTAATGCAGAATACTTATGATAGTTGTTTTCATTTTACATAAAACTTATTTAATTATTTTTTTTAAATCCCATTTTCTTTTGCCATTTTGCCTTTATTACGATAGGACAGGAAGAGAAGTTGTAGAGAGAGGGAGGGTGGGATCAGGAAAGGTTTTACAAGCAGGGATTTGATCTTGGGACGCTCAAAAACTAGATAACTTTGAGTGTTCTCTTAATGTTACTGTTCATGTTAGTTTTTGATATTATCATATTATCTTTTTATTTTTAAAAATACATTTATACATCCCATCCTATATCATGTGCAAAAATGTTCTTGCCTTAATTTAAAAAAAAATAATAATAATCTAAACGCATATCTCCTCCTGACTAACCCCTGCCATAATGGGTGGTATGAAACGAGAGCGCCCAGAGGCCTGAGAGCCCACAGAACAGGAAGCAAGTTTCAGGACGACTGGGTCCATTGGCCCCGGAGCCTCTGAGCGAGCGAATGAAAGCAGGCAGCCATGAGAGGCAACGACCCAGAGCGAGATCTGTGCAGTACATCTGAGGGCTGCTGAGAACAGCGAGAGTGTTCAGCTTTTCAGGATTCTCCATATAAAGCTCATAAAACCCTGAATCTGAAGGGTTTTAGTTGGCTTGTTTTATATATACATATATGTGTGTGTGTGTGTGTGGATGTGTATGTATGTGTGGATGGTTATGTGTGTATTTACTTGAGCTTATAAAGATATGCAATAAATACTGGCACATTTAGCAAATGCTGAACACTCTTCACACTGTCTTGGGCCCACAATGTGCTTTGCTGGTGAAGCCAAATATTGAGCTTCAGCACAGAGAGAATTCTGTTTGCGCTCTGGCAGCTGGCAGAGTATAACCATAGTTGGATCATCTGATCGCTCTGATTATAAGTCTGCCATTGACTGTCTATAGGCCCTTTTACACTGCATTGAATTGTTGGTGTAAAGTGGGAGATGGCACTGATATCCTCCTCAGCCCACTGGACTGACTTTTGTACTGAGAGAAGAGAATGTGTAAAGCTACTGTGGTCTTCACTACCAGGACAATGTCTGGATGGGATGTTAAAGGAAGTACTTTTTTACTTTAGTGTGTAAAATCAAGAAAATATTTGGTTTAATATCTAATTCAACAGCATTTGTCATTTTAATAAGTGAACTACTCCGTTGCAGGCATGAATTCCCAATTATTTCACTGCACTACAGATCATTTTAATTGAATGTAAGGCAGAATTAACAAATAAAATGAAATCATTTTTGCAATCCATCAGAATAATTGGCAACACCCAAATTTTGATCCATAAACTGGTTAGTTAGCTGTAATTAATGGCTAAATATCATTAAAGCTTGTCATGACCAGGGCATGTGATTTAATCAGTCTGTCTTGTTATTGTGCAAGACGTCTTGTTTATTTTGTGGTGCAGACTTTCAGTTTCAGTAAGCGTCTGTTGTTGTTTTTTTTCAAGTTTTTTTTTTTTTTTTTTTTTTGTTCAAGTAACAGATTCACAGAAACTAGGAGGAAAATTGTGCAATATATTAAACTAAATATAGTAAGAATTAAATGAACAACACAAACAATGAATATTAATCAGTTTGAAAAAAAACATTGATCATTTGACTTGTTTATAGTGAAATACTAGCATTCTGCATGTTTAAGACTGAATACTGCTTACTAATTTAAAAATAGCATATGAAATGGTACAGATGTGCTATTTTGGTCGTTGTAACATATCAAATAATTCAAGAGGGATCTGATGAAAAGTTAATATTAGTTCACTCTCAAAAGAAAGGTACAAAGCAGTCACTGCATGGTAACTTAGGGTACAAAAGCTAAATGGTACTAATATGCACTTTTACAGTATTAATAACTACCATTTAGGGGTAAATAAGGTAAAGTACCTTTTAGCTTTTTTACTATATGCTACTACCCCAGTGACAGCTTTGTACCTTTTATTGTTGAGTGTGTCAACCTTGAAAAGGAAGGTAGTGCAACATTAGACATACTTTATACTACATAAATAGTAAGATTAGCATGCTAGTTTGAATATATTCACCACTTGTTAATAATTGGGGGCCTTGAACTGTTCGTTGAAATTTTATCAGAACACATACAGAACAAATTTGAAGAAAACTACACATGCTAGTGAAGCCAGTGGATGTATGCTAAGCTAAGCTAACTGAGCCTGTGGCTAAAGCAGGTAGTTTTCTAGTATACATGAGTCAGGTACAAAATGAAGCGCCGCCGCAGGCTAAGCTGTCGCTCAGACCTGAGGTTAAAATAGAAAGATCTCCTACCCAAGGGAAGGACAACAGCTAGCGGATGCGATGTGTTATGTCATGCCTCCCAAATGGAGAATTACGGCAATGTTATCTAAAGAGCAAATATGATTCATTCCAAGTCCTTCAACCATTGTTGCACATACAGTACAAGACATTGTTGTACAAGACGCTGTGCCTACAAAACTATATGATACTGGCCAATTCTCAAAGCTCCCTTGCAAACATTTATAACTATAACTATAGTAACTATACCTTATAGTAAGGTAACTATGCCTAAGGTAACTATAGGTCTATACTAGTTAACACCCAAAATACCATTGTGATTATTGTTACTATAGATAGTACTACTAAGAAGGATAGTTCACCCAAAAATGAAAATTACTCCATGATTTACTCAACCTCAAGCCATCTAGGTGTATTTGACTTTCTTGTTTCAGACAAATGCAGTCGGAGTTATAGCCTTTTACAAAATACCCTGGCTCTTCCAAGCTTTATAATGGCAGTGAATGGGGGCCGATATTTTGAAGCCCAAAAAAAGTGCATCCATCCATCATACAAAGTGCTCCACACTGCTCAGAGGGGTTAATTATGAAGCAAATCGATGCGTTTGAGTAAGAAAAATATCACTATTTACAACTTTATAAACCATAATCTCTAGCTTCTGCTAACTTTCATACTTGCTTTCACGAGAGAGTGGCGTTTCAGCGAATGATAGGCGTAGCGTTAGCACCAGTGAGAAGTGACGTACGCGGAAGTGCAGAGGAGAAAACAAAACACCAGTCATGAATTAGAAGTACAAAATGAGGATATGTAAAGAAAAATTTTGGAAGATTTCGATATAAGCCAAGAGGAGACTGGATTTCCTTTTCTGTAAACTAAACTTGGTTCTCATGAGACTAGCATATGCTGACCGGAGCTGGAAATAATAATTAAATAATAAAAAATGTATTTATTTATTTATTTATTTCAGTTTAAATGTTCTTTTTTTGTACTTGTATAAAAATAATCCAATAAATTCAAAATATTATTTAAAAAATTATGTTAGCTTCTCAGTGACATTAAAACTGCATAAACATTGCTTTAGGCAGTCATTTATTTTGTTTGCCCAGTGGTTGGTTGGTTTGTTTGCTTGTTTAAATAATATATAATATTTTATTATAATTGTGTTTATTTTATTGATTAACAATATTTTATAATATTTTACAATAATATTATAAAAATAATAGTTTATTTTATTTCATTAAAATTTGTTTGGTTTTATTAATTTTATTGTTTTTAATGTAGTAATTTTATTTTTTTATTAATTAAATTTAATTATTTTATATAATGTATTTTTGCATAAAACGATACAAATTTTATGAAAAATGTACAAAACAATAAAAATGTTATTAGATAAAAAGTTAGCACAATTTTATTGCCATAACAGTAACTATATATTCAATTTAACTGAGATTTCCGGTTTCCATTTGCTGTTAGGCTCTCAAAAGCCAAAAGTGTGTTTTGTGTAAACAGTATATTCTGCATAATTTACTATGACTAAAGCAAGAGTGTGACTAATTTATAAATACCGTTTTCATTTAAGAACACTCTAATACTTCTGCAAGAAACTGCTCTGACTGTGTCGTGTTACAAAAGACAAGAAATCCGTAGGCTGTGCACAAAGCAAGCAAAATACATATACAAGAGGACAGTTGCAGAGAGGCAAGGTTGGAGCCACACTGCAGTGTGCTTGAGTGAGCATGTAGGCCATGCGCGGCCGCTGATGCATCGCTCACCCCCAGGAGCAAGAGGGGGAAGTTTGTACACACGAGTCAAACAAGCCTCCCTGCATTCATGTGACATCCTCTGCCCCAGAGAAAGATAATGCTGGTTCCACAGTAAATAAAGTCATATTCAAGAAGACAGGTTCGGTTTTGTAGGATTAATGGTTCATTATTTCTGAAATAATTTCAAGTCTGGGTAATTTTGTCATGCATGAAATGAAACAAGTTATATAAAGCGCCAATTTGCGTCCAACGGCTGACGGATTTTAAGGTAACCTGTTTAAAAACATTCATTATTACAGAAATTACACATTTGACCTTTAAAATCGACTGCGATGGAAGGTCAAAGAAGTGTGGATGCAAAAACGATATGCGTGAAAGAAAACGTTGAGGAGGCGAATTCTTATCCATCAATCAGACGTCGCAACGTTAAGGACTGTGTTTCTGGATTAACATACATCAGAAAGGCCAATTACCCTCAATATTTTAAGCTTAAGACGAGAGGCCTGAGGTGGTTTTGAATACGGAGGGACGTGGGTCTAATTATACCGTATGATCCCTCTCACTTGAATGGCTTTCTGCAAAATCGAAACCTGTGAGGGAGTCGTGGATCAATCCGTGCTTTGGATTAAGAGTTCTCTGATAGCCCCCTGTCGAGATCAGGTTTAGAGAAGTATCTTACGGTTCTCGTTTTAATCGTCTCCTTTCCGCAGTCATCCTACTTTTATTCGTGAGCCTGTGATGGTCTTCAAATGAGCTTATCCAACGCCTCAGACAAGCTTGCCTTCCCTTCCTTGATATGACTAACCCTGAGGCAACCAGGAAGGTGGAGGTGTGAAATTGTCTTTAAATAAAAGTGCAAGAGCTTGCGCCTACTGTACTTTATGCTTTATGGTAATCTTTGGTGTAATTTATGAATCAATTTATTGTCGGGGCACTTCCTTCTTTTTGGTACTTTGGTGTCTGATTACTTTTTTTTAAGAATTAGAGGCACAATTTGCATGTTTTCGTTGTTAAAACTAATAGATATTAAACTGTTACCTAACATAAAATTAGCTTAGCTTGAAAAGTAGCAAGTTCACATCAGATGCTTGTATCCCCTTCTTAAGGTGGTGATATTGGTCTGACCCTCCTCAGAGCTCTATTTTAATCCTACATTGTCATAATTTCATCATTTTCATCAGTGTTACAAATTATTGTAACAAAAAAAATTATAAAACAATATTTTTTCTTTCATTTTTAGGAATTATATTTGTACCAGTTTCTACACACTAACACTGGATCCCAAATTTGCATACTTTATATGCTTTTTTAGAAGTAGATCTCTGTTACTTGCAACCCTGTTACTGTTCTGATCTATTCCTTTAAATAAATAAACGGAATTTGTTTGTAATTTGATGATTATTTAATGTTTGTCAATACAAAATCACTAAATCACAGATTTAAAATGTCTCAAATTGTGGTAACAGGGTTGAAAAACTTAAAAAACATATATTTAGTTTATACAATGGCATAATTTCAACATTTTCAGCCCTGTTACTCAAATTATTGTAATAAAAATGTATAAAATTTTCTTTTCTTGGAATTATAATTTTATCAGTTACTTCAAACCAACATTGGATCCCAAACACACTTAGTTTAGGCTAAATTTGAAACCCTGTTACTTTTCTGGCATGTTCTATTTTAAATAAATTAATAATTTTATATTTATTTATTATTTACCGTTACAAAATGACAAAATCACCAAATCAGAGTTTAAACTGTATTTAAAATATCTTTTCCAAATTGTGGTAACAGGGTTGCAAAAGCTCATAAAAATGAATAGAAAATAAACACATTTAGTTAATGAAAGTTTTAAACACATCAAATGTCTGTGTCCTCCTCTTAAAGTGGGGATTTTGCCAAAACTTTTTTCTTTCATTTACATGAATTATAATTTTATCATTTACTACTCACCAACATTGAATACCACAATGGCTTACTTTAGGCTATATCTGCAACCCTGTTACTTGCAATCTTGTTACTGTTGTTACATTGTTTTGTTTTTTTTAATAAATAGATGTATTTTTTATGTTTATTAAATGTTTAACCCTGTTACTGTTATGGCATGTTTTATTTAATATTTATTGCTACAAAATTACAAAATCACAATTTTAAACTATTTAAAGTAACTGAGGTAACAGGGTTGAAACTCTCATATATCATGAATAGCAAATAAACATAAAACAGCACATATAATATTTAGTTAGGCTTAATAAGAGCATTAAACACATCAAATGCCTATTATATCCCCCTCTGAGGATTTTGGCCTGAGGTCTTGACCTTCCTGACCTTATTCAGCAGTTAAAACCATACGTCATAATTTAAAAATTCACATATAGAATGAATAGAAAATAAAAGTATATGACTTAATGAGAATAAACATCTCCTTTTAATGAGCACTTTAAATTAATTTGTGTTATTTTTCATTTTGTACCCTGTTGGTAGTAAGGGTCAGTTTACTTTGTTAGAGAATCAAGTGTGTCTGTGTCTTTGTGAGTGTGATGTGTCATTCCAGGCAACAATTTGTAAAGCAAGACACATACTTGAACTTTTCAAATCGAGCGTCCTGTGTTTCTCACAAGCGACCAGCTAAAAGAATGGTCTATACCTCTCTGTTTCATCTCTGTTATGAACGAAATAGTGACTTCTACACCCAGTTAACGACTGTTTCCCAGCAGTAGCCGCATGACACTACCTTCTCAACCACGGCCTCAACGGTTTTTAACCACTTCCACATCCTCTCTGCGTGCTCTGCTTCCCCCCAGCCTTCGTGTTTTGGATGGCGCCTGCTAGCACAATGCAGCTGCCAGGACTGATAGCATCGTGCTGGGTAAAAATCGCTGCCAGCTTTTATGCTAGGCAGGCTTGCGTTTCACGTGCTAGAACGTGTTTGGGGGTTTGTCAAGTTTCAATAATAGCAGACAGGTGACAAACCGTGATGAGGACTTGAAAATAATCTGGCTGTCTTCTTAAACATCTAGCGCTAGTGGAAGTGAGCGCTAACGTTAAAGACAACTGTGTTTATGTTTCATAGGGAAAAAGAAGCCCAGAAGCCCTCCGGCTAACAACACCTAAACAACCATTTTCATGAAACACGGATGTAAAATGAGCTAGCGAATCAACACCACCTCCGTTTATCCATGAACACCCTGCAGTTATCTCAGTGATTTGCAGCTACTAGCCTATACTTTCATTGTCATGCAAAGCATGCATTTCTTCATCATGCATTTCTGAGTAAGCATGTTTGGAAAGATGACTAAGTTCCATTTTACTGTAATTAATGATTCACCATCTTAGTCTGAGAGTGTACACAAAGCGAGAATGAAACACTGATATTTTGCACCAGAAACTAAATTCTCTCTCTTACTGGAGACGTTTGTATAAGGGTAGTTCACAAATAGCCAGTAAAAAATGTTTTGTTTTGGGGTTTTTTTGTAAAAGACAATTTTTGAAGAAGAAATGCAAAGTGTGTAAAGTGTAAAGTCTGATCTTTGAGAAAATATAAAGAGTCACTAACTTCGTCAATTCTTTCATTGTTTTTTTTAAACATTTTTACCGAACTGTACCATAAATTTGTCCTATGGTGTGACAGCAAAAAAAAAAAAAAACTCTTTTAATACTATATAAATAGCATGAGAGAGATTTATCTTTATTGTTAGACACTTATTTTCATGTAGCATTATTTATTTAATATGGAATTATAATTAACATCATTTTTTTTTCCCCCATGACTTGTTGGACAATTTCAAGACAAACTTTGACAACAAGATAAACTTTGCTGTCATCCGTTCAAAACTGCTGAAAATTATACCAATTTAAATTTGAGTGATATTTGTATCTCCCCTATTGCAATACTCAGCTGTTTTTTTTAAAAGATATTTAGAGATAAAAACAAATCTGTGGTTCTTTTATGTGCGTCACACCATAGGACAATACGTTACACCATAGGACATTGTCACACTAAAGGACAGAAATGGTAGTTATTAAATTATTTCCATTTAATTTTGATCATGTCAAAGGAGAAAGAAAGTTTAATTTTGATATAAACAATATCAACATGATTTTTTAAACAAAAGAAAATTATTTTCATCAACAAAATTCAGTCTCTTTCAATCAGTATGTTACTAAAACTCGTCTAGCCCCCCCCCCCCCCACCCAGCCACCCCTTAGCTTACAAAATAGCTAAAACGTTCCATGAATGACGTAAAAATAACATTTTGAGAATATGATTAAAGACCAGATAATTTTAAACAAATATTACTTGAATAACGTTGTTCGTAACTTTGAGAGAACCTTGCACGAAAGTTCAGATTACGTTCTCTGTTAGCTGGGTAATATATCTCGCACTATTACAGGAAATAGCTTGCTTCTGTGTTCAAAAAATAAATAAATAAAAAATAAGGTGACTGGAATGCTATATTTACCAAAAAACATTTAGAACCTGAATTACATATTTTATACTTAAATACATTGTCAGATTCACTTGAATATCACTTAAAATGCGCACATAAACGTTATGCGTCATGCTTGACATTGAGTATACAACTTTCTACTGCACATGTGATTTCAATTTCTTCAGGGCGCATGAGACTGAAATACTACATTACTCTGAATTTCTCAACTTCCCTTTATTGCCTCCTCTCTTTCTCTACTTTCTTTCTGTGGTATTTCCTAAAGACCACAGATTCTATTTTTGCCCTCCTGTTTACTTTCATATATTTTAAATGTAGGCGCCCAGAGCCCCTCCCTGTCAAAGACCCAGCCCTGGTTAGCAAACCGGAGGCCGTGACACAGTGCTTCCATTCTTCAGGGGAGCTGTGTGTGTGTGTGTGTGTGTGCGTGTGTGCGCACGCGCGCGCACCCCTCCCTAACCCAAACCCCAAAACCAGCACTGACTGTATCCAGGGTACGCTGTCATTTCCTGTCACGGGAGCCTGTCGTTCAGTTGGTTAGGGTTGGGATTTGTGATCTTCCTTCGGTATTGATGTTGATCTGAAGCAAATGAGTTCCATCATTAAATTACTTGTACTGTGTGATTAATTATACAGTATGAGGGAAGCTGAGGTTTTTTGTTTTTATTTTTGATCAGCCACTTAATTTATTCACCTAATGGTGGAGATGCAATGAAAATTCGTGAAAAGGAGTCTTTGATGATAGGTCATTAAAAGTGCATTTACTTGTGTTCTGTCCAAATCGACATCTTTATTCATTTTTCTGAATTCGTTAAACACTATCAGATCGAATATTGCATTTATTCAATTGATCGGCAACTTTCCATCCCTGATTAATAAGACAGTTTGTTGCTCGCACTGTTTGTAAGTTCACACATTTGTAAGTTTTGGCATTAATTCTGGTGTATATTGTAACTTAATATGACGACAACAACACACAAAAAAAAAAAAGTTTCCAATATGAAAGAGACTTCTGACTGACAATTAAGTTAATTAATAATAATAAATAAACAGTTAATTTTTTTTTATTATTCATAATAACACATATTATATAATTATATTAACATAATAACTAATAATAAATAATTATTATAATATTTTAGTATTTTATATATTCCTGTTCAGATACGAAAGGGTTGATACGAAAAGACTTACAGACTAAACTACCAAACAAACTTTATATTTAATAATTATATAGTAATATATATATATATATATATATATATATATATATATATATAATTTATTTATTTATTTATTTATTATATATAATTAATATTTTGTGTGTGTGTGTGACTTGTGTAGATTTCCCTAATTGTGTAGATTATATATATAATTTAATAATAATAATAATAATAATATATACCTATTCAGATATGAAAGGGTTGTCTGACTGACAAACTAAACCACCGATCAAACTTTATGATTAATATTTTAAATATATATCTATAAATATGTGTGTGTGTGTGTGTGTGTGTATATATGTATATATATATATATATATATATATATATATATATATATATATATATATATATATATATATATATATATATACATTTAGTTATATATTCATTATTCAGGATAGTTATATATTTATTATTAATATTTTATATATACCTGTTCAGCTACAAAACTAAACCACCAATCAAACTTTATATATATTTATTAATTATATATTTATATTTATAATTATTATTATTTTATATGCGTGTATATGTGTGTGACCTGTGTAGATTTCCCTTTAGTTTTTTAATACTATTATTAAGTATTATTTTTGTTTTTTTGTAGCAGGCCGACAGTGTGTGTGTGTGTGTGTCTCTGTGTGTGTGTGTGTGTGTGTGTGTGTGTGTGTCTCTGTGTGTGTGTGTGTCTCTGTGTGTCTCTGTGTATGTGTGTCTCTGTGTGTGTGTGTGTGTGTGTGTGTGTGTGTGTCTGTGTGTCTCTGTGTGTGTGTGTGTGTGTGTGTCTGTGTGTCTCTGTGTGTGTGTGTGTGTCTCTGTGTGTGTCTGTGTGTGTGTGTGTGTGTGTGTGTGTGTGTGTGTCTCTGTGTGTGTGTCTCTGTGTCTCTGTGTGTCTCTGTGTGTGTGTGTGTGTGTGTGTGTGTGTCTCTGTGTGTGTGTGTGTGTGTGTCTCTGTGTGTGTGTCTCTGTGTGTGTGTGTGTGTGTGTGTGTGTGTGTGTGTGTGTGTGTGTGTGTGTGTGTGTCTCTGTGTGTGTGTGTGTGTGTGTGTCTCTGTGTGTGTGTGTGTGTGTGTGTGTGTGTCTCTGTGTGTCTCTGTGTGTGTGTGTGTGTGTGTGTGTGTCTGTTTGTGTCTGTGTGTGTGTCTGACTAAAGGTACAGTGTTCATAGATATGATGACATCATGACAGGAAGTCACGACTCTCACTGTTTCCTCATATTTCTTAGACTGTCATCGTTTCACACCAGAACTTTTTGTTTGCACAGAGGGGGGCACGAGATGCAAAAAGCCAAAGGAAAATGACAACATGGACTTGAGTCACATAGCGCTCCGTATATGGGAAGTAATTGCAAAACAATTGTTGAGCCGAAGACTATCTGTATGAGCACTATTTTGAACAGCTCTCAGCTTGTGGTGAAATCAATTAAAACTCATGCTGTTTATTACCAATTGACTGAAATTAAGTGTTTTTGCAGTCGGAATGCAAGTCGATTCAATTTTTGGGGAATGAATATGTGAAATGAGGCATTACTTTTACAACCGTCTGATGCGAAAGAGGCATCTGGCTCCTTCAGAAAAGAGATTTAACCAGAGTAATGCTCTGCTATTTATCTACTCCTCCACTTTCACCATTAACATTATGCTAATAGGACGACTCAGTAGCTTGTTACACACTCCTCGTGAAAATCCGTGCTGCGAAATCCATAGGATTCGTCGAGTTCCTATTCTCCGGATTGCCTGCTCACTCTCGGACGTATAGATCTGCTTTGAGGTTCTTATCTGGCTCTCCCAGCTCCCGGCGTAATGCGTTCACTTACCAACTCCACACACTCGTTCTTAGGGGTAAAAAGACTGACACTACAGTCTTAACTTCACAGTCAGCTCAGAGAAGAGCACACGGCTCTAAGCCGCCCCTGTTGCTGCCTGCAAGGTGGAGATATTAGAGCTCGGTGTAGGACAGATGCAAAGATCTGAGCAGCGCTAGCTAACCTGCATCTGTCATGCTTTTTTCCGTACATCTAAAACACAGGGAACATCCTGGGCTTGATTTGAAACCAAAGAGAGATGTATTTTGAAAATGTTGGTTATTGTGATATAAGGATTTAGTTTCATTCAGTGCCTCGACAAAAGATGAATAACCTTCTGAATGCTTAGTCTAAATCAAAATTAGACATTTGCGGCTGTTAGCGCACTTCTGTTAGCTTTGGGGCTGTTAATATGCTAATGTACTCTTAAAAGTTAACAAAAAGCTGGGAAAATATCAGAAAAATTCAGGGGTGTGTACAAATCTTTTGTCCAATCAAATGCTCTCTATATTTAAAAGGTCCATCCCCCAATAGAGTGCAACAGTTGGGTTCTAGGAGTAAAAATCCAATTAATTTTCTCCATAGGGAAACTGATTTTTAACAAGAACCTAAACCACTAAAGACAGATTACTGTGAGCTACAAGGTTGTTAACCAGTCATCAGTCCACATTACTTCAACCTATTTTTTAAATAATCATGTAATAATGAGATTCCTGGTGAAAAACTACATTACCCATAATTCTGCAGAGAAATCTTCACTAATCAGAGAATCGAAACAAGCAAATTATTCCAAAAGAACTCTTTAGCTCCGCCTACTCCCATGAAGCACTGCAAATGAAGTCAATCTCCCTATGCTCTCAAACTGCTGTTTTTAATTTTTTTGTCATTCGCAATGCTTCATGGGATTGTAGTTTTTCCCTCAATAAAGTGTTAAATACACAGTCTTGTCTTTTTGTTTAGTTTTTGAATACTTTTTTGCTTCAGATCAAAGTTCGTAATGTGATTCACCTTGTAGCTGGTTGATTTGGTTCATGACTTATATCTCTTTGACGAAGACTTGAAAAATCTGTATGGGAAAAAATACTTCCAGAACCAAGGCCGCTAAAAAAGTGTGCACTCATGCTCTTTATATCACCGCTGCTCACTTACGTTAGCAAATAGCACATTACCATACATTTTGTATATATGGTAGAAATGGTAAGTGTAGTATGCTAATTTGAATACAGACTAGTTTGCTCATTTCGCAGGCTGCACCATCTGGCGGTTGCATTTTTTGGTCACATACATCCTTTAGGATGTCTCGTTTAAAAAAAGTAACAATTATAAAATTGTCTATTATTCTTTGTGAAGCATAAATTACTGCAATTTCTTTCTTAGTTTGACATGTTACTTTTGTGAATCGATGGTGCACGCAGATGAAAAAATTGAAATGAGCCTATTTGCTACTTGCTAATGCTAGCAAAAAAGGACCTCTGATACGTCTCGCCAGTATAAATAGGAAATACATCAACGCGGTAAACAAACTTTTGGAGTTTAAGAATAGCAGGAATCAAAGGACCTGGTAAGCATCTTCAAACATTTTTAATTGCAAAACTGAAAGAATCTAGGTAAAATAAATCAAACACTCTAAACACTATAAACATTCCAGGTGGTGCCATTATGACTCTGGCAGGCTGAATCTATAAGGAGATCCTGACTTGATTTCATATGCACTTTCATGTGGCTTGCCATTTAATTATACATTAGTTTAGGGCCTCGGAATGAGACCCCGTCACTTCACAGGTACAAACAGTTGAATTATTGAGCAGAGTACAGGCTGGAAACGCAGCAGCGTAGCTGTTTCGGTGCAAAAATGGAAAAGACTGCAGGGTGATGTATCCCTTTATCCTTACACTCCCAGAGTTCCTCTCAGCTCTTTGAGTCAACTGAGCTGCTTTTCTATCACATTCGGCTCTGGAGGAGTGCGATTAAACTTGGTCAGACAGCCTCACGTGGATTTTTTGTCGTTAGCATTTTGGTCTTGTTCTATGTTGCCTAAATATCCACAAATGTTCAAAGGACTGAAGCAGAGACTTCGAAAATGTAAGACAAAGCATTTTGACAGATCAATTATGAGAGTAGAGCTTGAAGTGGCTAAATGTGCATACTGACACTAGCGGAATGAGGTTTAATTCAGTTGCACAGGACTGTGTGAGTGCATAGCTAAACCTAAATACTCTGTGTATATATCCTATTAGATGCAAACATGTATGCAAAAAGCATTGACATGGAATTAAAGGATCTGAAATGTGGAATGTAAATGTAAAATTTAAAGCTGAAGTGTGTAATTTTTTTGATGTGTAATACTCTATCCGAGCTTAATATGTAGAGACAACTAAGTGAGCCATTTGTAGGTGAAGAGTTTCTTCTGAAAAGTGTAAACACAAAAGTGTTTTCAAAATATTGCTTTGTTTGTTTCAGCTTCCTGACCAGCCCAGCATAGCAACAGTGGCTCAACCAATGGCATGAGTTTGGGGGGTAGCTTTTTGTTTGCAGACCAATGACAGGAGGTTTGGGTAACCTGTTTGAAAACAGTCATTACTTTTGCAAGTCCTTTTGGAAAATTCTGTGATAGTAGAGCAAAAAAATTAAATTTTCATCTCTTAAAATGGAATTGTATCAAATTTAAATGTAAAATTCTAAGTTTAAAGGTTTGCATGCATTATATCCATCAGAGACTTTGTTTCACGGGAGAATACACTCTTAAAACATTCACTCAGTTCACTGAAGACATTTTTTGAATGCAGCCACCCAGGATGCATCACTCTCTTTAATTTACACCCCCAGGGCTTTAGATGTGCGATATACAGCTGATTGGGTGATGCGACTCAAATGATAGCAGGGGGGGGGGGGTGAGAGAGAGAGAAATAGAGGGGTGTAACAGAAGCTGACAGACTGAGTGTTTTTCGAAGCAGGATACGCATGAGTGGGCTGGTTAAGTTGATATCTACTGGGGTTGGTGGGTGAGGGGCGTGCGTGTGCCAGGCGGGAGGGCCTCATGCCGATGACAGGTGAAGCCTATTACTACAGCTGAGACCTCGCAGCTAACCTGGATCTACTCGGGATCCTCTCTGCAGAGCAAATGCCGTGATCCCAGGATTATTACAGCCCCTTTGAGACAACAGTATGCAGCTCATTCTTAAATTGCAATAGCAAATTGAACTGTACACGGTCAACCCAGAGCTTAGTTTTAAGATGATGCAATCGTTAATAAAACTACAACTTATTTTAAAGTCAAAAAGTCAGCCTGGAGCTTTGCATCAAGTAGGTCAACTTTGAGGTGCTTAAAGACTGAGAACTGGAACATGACACCTTATTGCACTCATTTCTCTCAAGCACAGCTCAGTGTGATATAAATGAGCCCGTGAACACCTTTCTATCGTTGATGTAAGTGCTTTTGAGGGTTTATCCCATTCAACCATACCTGTCCTCTGACTATATGACTATTACAGATTTAACCCTCTTGGAAATCTTCAAGGCTTCGCTGAAAGGCAGAGACAGAAAGACACCACCAAAAGTTCTGCAAAGCAACCCAACATTCTCTTGAATAACCATTTAAATAAGACTGTACGAGCCTGTTCAAGGCCGTTGCAGTCGCCATTATATGCAGACCAGTAACTAAACATCAATTACATTTTTTAGTAACGTGGCAAGTTGCAACATCACTTTGTATTGGGCCTAACCTTGGAAATCTTCAGGGTTTCTCCGTCAGGCATAAAGAGATTAAATGAGGCAACCAAAGTTTAGCAAAAGAAACCCAATCTTACGAAAATATTATTGTATGTTTGAAGCCATTGTAAACAGGGTACCAACAAATGTTCCACAAAACAACCCGAATTTGCAACTGGTTTTGCATGGTTTATTAGGGTCACTTGAATACTGTCTCAAAAGTATGATTGTATGCCCAAAGTCATTGCAAATTGCCAATATAAATGGTACATGCAAATGTGACCTTAAACCAAATTATGTAGTAGCCTACTGGTCAAGTTGCAACATCATTTTGGATTGTGCCTAACTTTCTTGCAGATCTTCTTGGCTTTTCTGCAAGGCATCAAGAGATCAAAGAAGACCACCAAAAGTTCTGTAAAGCAACCCAAACTTAAAACTAGTTTTGCAGGTTTTAAAGAGTCTCTAGAATACTGTCTCAATTACAATTGTCCAAAGGTTCAGGAAAGGTTACTCTTCCAGGTTCAGGAAATAATCCTCCGTAAAATGCGCTGCACACACTCTAATATTTGGGTTGTACTGTTCTGGAACAGTGTTGTAAATAGAACTTAACCACTGATTTCTAGTTGTGTCCTCTTTTGGAAGCCCAAACAAAGTACTTTCACATTCACAACGAAACACAGCGTCTCCAGGACATGGCGCCGGCGGCAGCAACAATACTACAGCGAGAATAATAGTTCCACCTTCTTTCTTTGCGTATACATTTGGGCGGTGTTTTGCAAATATTCCCACACAGTGATGTAGACATGTGGGGGCGTGTTTGAATGAGCCGTTTTAGGTGGGCGGGGCAGAGTCTTTAGTCTTTGCAACTTCAGGGATCTTATCTATGCACAAACAGCTTGTAACTCTCCAAAGAGAAAGGAAAACTTGAAATTGCATCATATGATCCCTTTAAAACTAAATTATGTAGCAATTTGACCCCTTATGGCATAATTTTGAACTGACCTGTTGAAAAACCAGTATATGCTGGTTAGGTATGTTTTGAAGCATGGCATCAGGTTTCAGCTGGTTTAAGATGGTCCTGAGCCGGTTATAAGTTGGTTATGAGCTGATTTATGCTGGTCAGGTGATGGTCCTAAGCAACTAGCTCCAGCTCATGACCTTTTTAGAGATCTTCTGAACTTCTTCACAAAACAGGGTCGAATGCAAGAAAATGGCAATGAAATGTACTGCATATGTCTGTAATTCGAAGGTGGGCCTAAATTGTCTAGATCTTCCACTCCGTCCTGCTTTCGTGTCAACATACCCACCTATTGCATCGTTGCATGTTTGGACCACCGAGACTTCTACAAAGCAAACCAACCTGGTTTTGCAAAACAGTTCCTTTGCGCCAAATGCTGATTGGATGACCCCTGTTGGAAGCTGCTGTTAAAGTTTTTGTATGAATTTGGTAGATGATTGAAAATCTGGAGAACTGCCTGAGACGTTGCAGAGATACATGTGCTCTGTCTAGCCTTTTTTTCGTTGGCCCTGAAATTGGGAACACCTTGTGCCTCGACATTCTGCGAATGATGATTTTCGGTTCCCACGTGTGAATCATCATTTGCTGTCTTTATGAAACCTGACTGACCAAAATGACAAGTGAAACCTTTAGCTCCACTTCATCATCCATCAGTCCCACCGAAATAATTACAGTGGCTGCCTGAGACCCAAATCGAGGGGTCGAATCTAATAACCTCCATTAACTCCTCAGACATCTCATACGGCAAGTGCAGAGTAATGAGGTTAGGTCTCCTTCAGCAACAGATAATGCTTGGTCTCAAGGCATATTGCGCTCACACGCCAGGCTGCTTTTAGGGCCCAGGCCGTTTTTCTGGAGAAATGGCATTCTTTGAAGGTGTCCACAGGCGAACCCGGGTGGATATTATCAGCATCTCTCAGCTGAACCATGATGCCTGCCAGGGTCCTCAGCGCGCTCGACTGGCAGGCTGTCGCTCTGAGCAGTAGGGTTTTTCTTTCCCCTTGTTTTGGCACGGAGGCCGGGGCAGATGCCACACTCTTCCCTCGAGGCTTTGTGTGCGTATGTGTGGATGTATGTTTTGGATGAAACCTGTGGCTGCAGTGTCGTAAGGCAGAGGAGGCAAGCGTTAAATAGCCAATCTATGGCATCGTGGAGGCAATAGCGAGGTCTTCGCAACAGATGGATGGAAAAGCTGACAGTGTAGCAAACCTCCGTGGAGTAGATATAGGGAACATGGCACACTCAGAACTGGATTAAAGCAGATAAATGTGCATGGAAACAGTGCCATTTTTCTTTCCTAATCTCCGATTTCAAATGAAACTGCCAATGTAGCACAATTTTGCAAGGGTTTTTTTTTTTTGTGCAACACATACTCGAATCTTGAGGTTTGCTAGGGATGCTCTGATTTTGACTCATAATTTTGACTCTTAAACGTGATCGCATCCGTACTCGTAGGTGTTGGAGCGGAAAGTGTGGTTCTACCACATATTTTTTGCCGTTTGGATACAGTGATACATTCAATATCAACAGGGAGAGACGGTTTCTAAAATGTTGATATGTTTTATGTATATACAACTCTATACGTGTTTGACTTGCTGATAATGGTTTGCTGATAATTAAATTCAGCCATATTAAGAGCGCAAATTAATTTACTTTGATTAACCCCAACTGGATTTTATTTATTAATAAATTTGCTCATAAAAGTTTCTGGATCATTTGCTTCTGCCTTTAGAGGATTTCCAATAGTTTTTTCTCTTGGTAGTTGTGCATACTCTATATAAACATTGGTTTTATATGCTGACAGTATGTTGGTATTGTACATGTAAGTGTACAAAAATGTACACATGCATAAAATAGTTTAGAATACAAATGAGATTTTTAGTGCACAAATATTTTTTTTCTTTTACTATCACAGTTTCCACGGAAAGAAATTAGGTTTATTTGAAAAAAATGACACTATTTATAGTTATCACACTAAGTTATAGTGTATTTATAGACTTCTAGATGCATATGGCGTGACAACTATGCCGCAGCTCAACATAATACAATTCACACATGCATTGCCACTGCAGATACTTTGCACACACTTGCCTTTGAACTGATTAAACATTAATATTCATAAATGTGTAATTTTTTTTAAAGGTGGTAATCACACAATGCGGAAAGTAGAAAATTATTATTGTGCTTTCAAAAAAAGTCTAAAAATAAAGCAAGATATTTTTCGAAGGCTACGCGGGCAAGGCTGTTTTACGTCCTTGCATCAGAGCTAAGGCTAAAATTAGACCTAAATCATCATGCATTAACGGTTCTCTGAATCCTCTTTGCTCTCTCCAATTTATGCTAAGCATTGCAAAATGTCAGTCTAAATTTAGGAGTGGAACAAAGATAAGATTTTGCTCATTTGCGATGAGCTGAACGCTTTGCTGCTGAGCTTCTTTATTTTGAATTCTGTTTGTTGATTTGTTGCCCCCTCCAAATGCATACACATATACACACACACACACACACCTGCAGCAGGATATTGTGACACATAACTGACAAGCCCTGATTGGGTGAATAAAAATGAAACTAAGAAGGCCTTCTGAATATGACTGTGCTTCTGACCGGAGATTAATGGTAAAATATTTCCCTAATAAATTTGCACAAGCCTGTTCCTTGACATGATCCACGACTATCAACTGGAAATATTGCGAACTGTCCTCAGGCGGCCTACCGCTATTACTACAGAAATGCCACAGTCAACAGCTCTTTTCACATCTTATATAACTGAATCACAATCATATATTTTTGACTTACCCATTTAACAAATCATCAACACTCTTGTTTACAGAAAATTGCCTTTAAGTATCCAAAGGGTTTCAAACTAACCTTGATGAATCATGTTACAACAGAGGTCCAAATGCAAGTAGCTTTAGATATTAAATTATACTTGTTTTTATGTCTTTTTTTCTATAGGAACGTCATCTAGGATCCATAAAGTGTCTTTTTTTTTCTCTCTAGAGCTCACATATATAGGTAATATTCTTTGCATAAGACACAAAAATGAAAATATTAGAGCAAAATCACATTTTCATGACAGGTGCGTGTATAATATATGTCTATTAAAAATAGATTAATAATTCCATTATAGACACATAAATAAAATGTAAAAAATGGGTGTGTGATTTTATATATATATATATATATATATACACACATATATATATATATATATATACACACACATATATATATATATATATATATACACACACACACATATATATATATATATATATATATATATATATACAAACACATATATATATATATATATATATATATATATATATATATATATATAATAACATTATATTAGCAGCCTTGACAAAGAGTTAATTTTGGACTTTGCCTGCAACCTCTACAGTATGTGATCTGTTTAATTGTTTGTACACTGTTGCAATGTTAAAGACTCTTAAATCTTGAAAGGAAATGCAATGCAAAGCTAAGCTAAGTTTCAGTAAGCATCTCCATAGCAGGAATGCTTGTGACACCACATGCTACAGCGGCTACCAAAGCTAACCAACCAACATGAGAAACACGTAATTCTGAGAGTGAAAGAAAAAAAAGACGCTGATGATCAGTCTGCCAGTAGCAGGTGCGGCTCAATTCAAATGCCTGTCAAAGTTAATGTACGCTAATCAGCTGTTGGATTTGCCTTTTTTGGCTGTCACGCGTAATGAAAGGCAAGAATATGTCATCAGACACATTTTTCCCCTCTTACAGAATTATCAAAGCATGAAGGTGGTGGTGGGCCATTCAGATGAGGAAGAGAGAGATAGAAGGGGCGTCACAAAAAATCAGAAAACAAATGCACAGCCCACGTGGTGGATCATGACAGCAGTCAAGTGAATAACTCAAGAAGGGGAAGCTTCGCAGAATATTGATTTAATGCTGCATTCATGCAGGGAGGATGTTCACCCGCATTACGCACGCTCTAATATTCCCCAACATACCTTGGGCCTTTGGTTTTCCCAGCCACTCGGAGAAAAAAGAGGCCGGAATATTCCTCTCGCATGAGCATTTAAGCACAATTCAGTGTCTCCGAATCGAAGCGTGAACTGAATCGATCAAAATCCAAAGAAAAGAGCCTCCTATGGTGGAACGCCAGTGATTAGCGCTCATTTTGTGGAAAATAGGGTGTAACTGAGTAAACGAGACGGCTTTATGAAGCATCCAGATGAATTTTTGGTCAATACTGTGTTTAATGGCATGTGGGACATTTATTCAATTCAAATAACTCAGGGAGTGAAGGATATATGTGAATGGAAGTGGCTTACAGGTGCTGAAATGCACAAACAAACAGGTATCTTATGAAGAACGTGTCAGTCTTGAGAATAAAGGAACTCTGAATATTATTTAAATTGCATTTAAAGCAATATATTATAGCCATATGATGCATTTTTGACCCATAAATAAATAATGAAATAAAATGAAAATTAACCATTCAGGATATGTTACAACAAAATGACCATAAGGTGATTTACCTTTCTTTCTTTTCCTTTTTTATTAAGGTTGTTATTGCATTCATTTAAACATTTCCTTACAGGTGGATGAAATCTCATATAATAAATATTAAGAACTGAGTACATTAAAAGGTGTTTTACTTTTGACTCTTTCTCATAATTTTATATAGCCTATAACTGTCCTTATATCATTTTGATTACAAAAACGTAACATTTTTCATGAAAGTGGCACCCCAAGTAATATCAAAAATGATCTTCTATTGCAAACATTATATAAAATTATTGGATATTATATATATATATATATATATATATATATATATATATCATTATATATATATATAACATTATTTGGTTAACAGCGTTTAATTAAGTGTTGTCTTACTATATTTTGAAAGACTATATATGTAAAGAATTATTATATTTTAAGCTTTAGTTTTAAAGTACATTTCTAGTAGCAACACCTACTAGTTTTCGTTCATTATATTTAAAATTATGAATCAAAAAAAAAGTTGTTTTCAAATAGAAAGAAACGTCCTTCATTAGAAGATTAGAAGTATTTAGCCTAGCAATATATCCATGCAAACATCAATTACTATAGCCTATAGAATATTTCGTTTATATGATTTAGCTATTTCTATTTATTTAGTCTAAAATCGCTACTTTATTTGAATATCAAGTGTGTGTGATGCTATATTCAAACCAGCATGATCACTAATCAATAAATGAAACTACCTATGCGGATTCTTACTGGCGCAATGTTTGTTCCAGCAGCTTTGAAGACGTTTTGACCTCAGACATCTGAAGACATTCCCCATTTTTCTTCTCACACATTCTTGCGCACCGAAATCAGCGAGGAGGAGCGTCTGTCCCTCCGCGCGCGCCCAATGGAACAAAGAGCAGCGTTATCAATGTACACGCGTTCAGCCAATAGGAGCGCTCCGCTTCTGATGACGCGACGCGACGCGGCGCCTCTGGTCTCTTCCCACTGCGCAGGAAGCGAGACGCGCAAAAGCATCAGAAGTTAAAGGCAAAGGTAACGCGCAACACGCAACAGCAAGCAGCAGTTTTTACTGTAACCGCTCGGAGTTTCCCGCGAATGCAAGAGGAACCCGGCGTCTCGACCAGAATGAATGGTTGGTATCGATATTACTTTGTTTTTATTATTCTACGAAAACACTTTGCAAGTGTTTTTTGAGTTTTTATTCAGATTTTGTTTGGATCTTTACAGAGGTATTCTGCAATACCAAACGTTTAAAGCTAGTTATAAAAAACACTATTTTATATAGGCTATGTGACTATTTTATAGTAAGCTAGCCTACTATCGATTTTGTGTATTCTTACGTTATTTTTAAATTTGATTTGCTTCATTTCACTGCTTGTCTTTTTGTGAAATACATATGTTATGTTATAAACATTTTCGACCTGATCTAGTCCAGCGTAAACCTATTGACCCGTTCAAGAATTGTATAAGCCTATTTCAGAAAATGTTATATTTTCAAAATAATCTAGATCTTATTTTAATATTCTAAAGAGATGTATTATCATCCCATGTGAGAATCTGATGCAATTTGTCTAATTTGTCTCGTGCTGTAAAGTTGTGACAGCCGGTGTCAAACAGTTGTGTGTTTGTTTTTCTTCATTAATCATATGCAGACTTCCATATGCATGTTTAAATGCGGCTCATAAATATAAATAATGCTTGTATTAATATTAATTTAACATCTTGAGAGCTGGGAAACCTGAGTTTAGAAAAAAGAGGCTTATTTAGAAAGCAATGCATTGCAATGAGACCTTGCAAGACTGTTTGATGTCTGAGGGTCTTCAGATGTTTTTAATTAGGACCTGTAAAAAAAATCAATCTGTCCTGTTCTCTGGGGCCATGCTTTGAAAAAAAAAAAAAAAGGCTGGAGAACACAGAAAGTCACTTCAGTGGAGGATCGGCTAATCAAATTTTTATAGCATTTTCTCATTTTTTCCCTCCCTCCCTCCCTCGCTTTCTTGATCCCGGTGAACGAGTTTCTCTTTGTCTGCTTCTTTGGTAACCACACCTCCCCCAAAACGCAGCCGGCTCAGACACCTGAAGGCTAGACATAATGATCAACGCAGTCCCCATGTGTCTGGATGCCTGCCAGTTGTTTTCGCTCTTTTTTTCACTACTTTGTCTCTTCTTCTGTTTTTTTTTTCCCCCTTGCATCTCTTGCCCTGCACAATCAAGGGGCCAGAGCTCAATGTTGGGGGCCAGTATGCAGTATATGAGGGGCCAACTCTTCTGCAATGTATGGACCATGGAGAAAGAAGTCTGGCACACATGCAAGGAGAAGCATGAACAACAATGTCTCCTTGTGTGTGTGTGTGTGTGTGTGTGTGTGTAAGCAGGAGTCTTTATTCAACTGTGCTTTTCAAAATTGCATATCAAGTCTTTTTTTTTTTTTTTTTTTGCCATACAAGACCTGTCAGTATGCAGTGCATGTTTTGCTTTCGTAAAGAGCAAGGTTGGCTTATTAAGATCCAGATACTGTTGGTTTTCTTTAATCTGTGGATTAGACAGAGCGTTGGATTCTCAGCTTGTTTAAGTGCTTTGTCTGTGTAAGATTAGGTTTACCGCATGTGAAATTACATACAGTGAGGTGTAATAATGCAAGAATGAAAATGCAATGAGGAAAGCTGAAAGGATGCAGTTGTGGGTTGATAAAACACCCTTTTTTGTACAGTATCCTGAACGGCGTATTATAATTTTAAAGGAATTGTGTGTTGAAGACTATTAAAGTTGACAAAAAAAATTTAGACTAACAAAATTAATAAAAAAGGGACAAAAAGCACAATTAATATTAATGTTTGTTTGATTTCAGTGTAGGATTCATATGTCTTTAATATGGCATTTTAAAGTGTAAGTGTAAATCTTTGTTAATTTTAGTATTATTTTTAAAATTATAGTTATCCTTACCACACCCAAATCTCTCTTACGTTTGAATTGCATCAGTGTGTGTTTCGGCAAAATAAGTGTCCCAAAAATCGCCATTTTGTCTCTAGCTAGTGCACTTTGATTTGCTCGACGTGAAATATTTTGGATGTAGCCTGCTTGTGTTTTCTCACACAGCTCAGAGCCGACATGTTGGGAGTACAATGGCACTAAGTAGACGGCAGATCCTTTCTTTCTCGCTCTCCTCCTCTGCCATAAGCCTTTGAAGAGGCGTAATAAAAGGTTCAATAGAAGCAACAAGCTGTTTTTTCTCTCCTCTCACGCGTTCTTTAGGCATTCTACCTGCGCATGAATAGGAGGCCACTGAGACTCTCTGACAGAGGAAGAGTGTTTATTGAGGGCTAAAGGGCTCAATACAATCAGACAGCCTCACGTAGAGAACTGCGCGGCTTGGGCGAGAGGCCATGGGCGTGTGTTCTCCCTAGTGTCACACCCATTGACTCCGTTTTGAGTGAATGTTTTCAGGCTGCCAAGAGGAAAACTGTATAGAAACGCACATTGTAGATATAGATATCAGCTATGTTTTTAGTAGATGTATTTTTGATCATTGCAAAGACTTAAAAATGAAAGGTTCTTTATTGGCGTTTATGTTTCCATTAAGAGTCTTTCCATACCACAAAAGGTTCTTTAGATTGTTAAATGTTCTTCACACTACGAAAAAATGTTTTTTTTTTAAGAACTGTTCAGTAAAAGGTTCTTTGGGGAGCCCAAAATGGCATCTCTTTGGAAGCTTTATTTTTTAGAGTATAAATGTAATTAATTATTCAAGAAGAGATGAATCAGCACAGATGAATTCTGGGAGTGATTCGCTATTTTAATGAGCAGTTTTGATTTTCAGTTGCAGTTTTCGTTTGTGATAATCCTTCACACATTGCTGGCTTTAAAAAAAAAAGGAGAAAAGTAAGAGGAGCTGATTGATTTTTAATGTTTTTTTGTTTTTGTTTTTGGTAGTTTAAGAAAAGAAACAATATTAAAGCTCTGAATATTGGTGTGGACATGTCGCTGTCAATGACTAAGGTGGACAAAGGAATAATTGGCTCCAAAATTATTTGTTCCAGTTTTTTTAGAAATATTATCTATTCACACTGAAGTTTCATTTTTGGGTGATCTATCTAAATTTTAAGACTGAACCTTCCTGACACATCAAACAGCATCAGTAAAATGGGTTTATAAAGAAATCTGGGTTACACCTACACATATTCCTCCTAAAAATGTCATATTTTTAATGAATATCAATTCAGTATGTATAGAAATACTATCCATTATGTCTGCTAAGCTTAAACTACGCAGCCCAGCATTAAAGGAAAATATGTAATAATATTTATGCTTGCTGAATTATGGGGTGGAATTTGAATGGAGGGTTCTTGACTTATTCCTCTTGTGCTCAGTGTGAAAACGCGTCGCCGGGTAGAGGTTAATTGTTTTTAGATCTTTATGTGTCAAGAGAAAATGGAGAAACTGGTGCATAATTGAGCTCCTGGTCGTTTGAGTGATTATGGATTAACGCGCCTTTCCAAAGGAGAAAGACAGCGAGGGAAGGAGCGAAAAGAAAGGACGAAAAGACCCATGTTGTGAGCTGCAACCACAGGGGTTGTCTGGTCTTTTCAGAGCGAGAGGGAGTGGAGGCTTGTTTAGTCAGTGGCCCTTGGGGGCTTGACCTTTGACCTGTGCCGTGCCCCTCTGCGCTCCAGGTGCAGGTCGGTTCTCCACGGTTTTCATCGCACATACACACTCCAGAGGGCTGGGGGTAATGTTGCGTGATACCTTTTTATTTTTTGTTTGTACGAGGTGTGGCTGAGACCAAAAGGGTTGTGAGGGTGGGCGGAAGAACCTACTTTTCTTATAGTGTTTGTTAAAACAGCCTTGAAGTTCATGGAAGGCACAAGTAAAGATAATGCAGTGTTGTAATATTCATGAATGCATTAATCAGGAGGTTGTCATGTCTAATTATTACAGTGTTTGATAATGCCAGAGCAAATCACCTCAGGCAGTGGTGATTGCTGCCTGATGCTATTAATGTTCTTTAATAAAATGCCCGTGTGGGCCGAACCATCAGCGCAGCCCGGTAGTTAAGTGCTGTAAGGTTAATGAGGCAATTTACATACGTTCTGCCGCCATCTGGACGCAGTAAGAGACAGCTGCTTGCTCTTATTTCATACTGTGTTTTGGGAGCTAACCCACAGAAATGTCATTCCAGTACATGCAGAGAGCTTGTTGAACACTTTTGACTTTTGTCCCGTCAACACAGATGAATTCTGGGAGAGATTTGCTATGCTAATGAGCAGTTTTGCTTCTCAGTTGCAGTTTTCGTTTTGTAATCCCCCACACAGTAGCTGACTTTAAAAAAAGAAAAGAAAAAAGAGGTACTGATTTATTTTTAATTTGTTTTTGAGTAGTGTGCGTGCTAATAGTTCTTTAATTTTTTGCTTTAGCATGTGGTATCGGTTGTACATAAGGTTGCTTTTTATAATTAGGTGTGAGCAAAACATGCAAAATACAAGAGGTTTTTATTCATTTTTTAAAGTCTGAGCTCAATGTACATGGTGTGTACGTGTGCAGATAAGTCTTTAATGGTTGTATAAGTCATCAATCACTGATTAAATGACTAAAATTGAACCAAAGAAGTAGCATGACTACAACTTAAGATATGACTTGCCATAAACTAGAGATCTAGGTCAGCAATTTCCCCTTTATCATGTGTTTTTTCCTCAGAAGCTCTTTCACTTTTTTAGCTGGCAGACCACTTAAAATAGTAAAATAAGAATTGCAGACCCCCTAACATGCTAGCTACCTTAAAACATTTATGTAAAGTTTTAAATAGTGTCCAAATTATCCTTCATTTTCACCTTTATACTGACATTGTCTCATTTTTACTCATCAATAATGTTGCTAGATGTTCATTTCTTTAACTTGGCGACTTTTTTTAGCTAATGAACCAAAATACTAAGCTAAAAAGTTTGCTAGCTTAAGCTAAGAAGTTACGTACGTATAACTGTCAGGAGTGAGACAACAAAAAAAATTTTACCACAAATTTTTGTTAGCTCAATCAGTTTACATTATCAGTCACTTAATTCAAGGTTGGTACTTTTTGGCAATTCTAATGATTTATTTAAGTCTATTGTTTAAAAGTCCTCACCAATTTGAGAACTAGACATATGAAAACCTTTGAAATTATGCTGTATCTTGTAGGCCAGCCAGCATTTTAAACAAACAGCTTTATACCAATTGCAGTCGCTATCTTTCTTTAACAGCGACAACAAAAAAGGGTCTCTCGTTCCATGGGCATCCTCATATACAGATAATTTCACACCACTTCCTCCAAGGACTGGACAAAGAACAGCCACTCTGCAGTCGATAACCAAGCGAGAGAACGACCGAGGGCTGTTAAAGATTTGCAGTTTGGATCCGAAGTAGGTAGACACAACCAGGATCCCCTCCGACAGCTGAAAGCAAATAACTGTTACTGGGCTATCCGTAAAATTGCAGAGATGGACCGTGAAAGGCAAAACTGTGGAGTTGGTGGATTCCTGCTGGCTCCGTTTCAGGCTAGGTAGACTTAAACGACAAACGTCGAGGGCTCGCCGGTGAAACCTGACAGCATTTTCCGACAGGCCGAGAGGAAGGGTTGAATTAATTCGCTATCGCTTCTGCGTGCCGCTTGATTCTTAAAGCCTCTCTCAATCCCAGCGATTAAAAAACGATCCAGCTCGAAAACGACATTATGTTAGATTCAGCAGACGTGTTTGTTCCAGTTAGGAGATCGTGCAAAAAGGAAGATGGGAATTAAATCTCATTGTCAGAAGCTCAATCCAAGATGAAAGCCGTCGAATGCGCAGTTTTTACAAATTCAGCATTTTGTCCGGTTTTGTGGCTGTATCAAAGCAGAGCAGCACCAGGGAGCCTTTATTTGCCGTCAGTTGTGCTGCAATGCAAAAGATATAGTATCATTTTATTATTCGGCTGTTTCAGCTCGAGACTGTGCTGTGTGATCCATTCAGTCCAATTCTAGGGACCGGTCCAACTTTCAAGTTGCGGTTGATTCATTTAATGTCTTTGAACCCTATTCATGTGTTTGCAAAGTGAGCAAAAGACCTGCGAGCGGTAAACTTCAAAGCACTTCCATATTGTACTTATTACAAGAAGTGCATCCAAGCATTAGTGGCTCTCATATCCAAAGCATTTATCCACAGCTAGCAGAAAGGAAGCAAGCCGGCGTCAACACTTTGTGCAACCCTTCCACAATGAATAAACCACCAGAAGGTTACTTTGTGTTATCTGTATGGTGGCACAGCCAAATTCTTGGAGGATGGACCTTCAGTTTTAGGACTCTCACAATGGATAAATGGGGAAGAAGTTTCATAGTGTGCAATTGGGCTTGTCAGTTTTGTTATTGTACTTGGTGCTGATCGCTTTCTAGGTGTGCCATTCACAAGAACATTGACTCAGTTCGTTGGATGTTCCTTGGATACTAGATGCCAGTTTGATGGATGTTTAATTGAGACATGGTGGACAATGAGCTTCAAGCCCCCAAGGGACCACTCAATTAGTTTAGCACCACTGCTGAAGCCTCCCTGTTTTGTCAATGTGAGTACTGGGACTAGTAATCTCAAGAGGTTTTCATGGTCTGTTTACGAATGCATCCAAACTCCCTGTGGTCCTGCCCTGGTCACCTCCTAATTTGAGTTAAACAGTCCTTTTAAAAAACATTTGTGCTGGATTAAATTTGGCGTGTGACTATTGTCAAGCTCACTCCTATTGACTTGTGGCATTGCCTTTGTTAGTATTTCAGACTCACTTAGGTTGCTAGTCATCAAAATTGACTTGTCATCGAAACATTTCAACATTTTCAACGTATTTCAACATTTCTTCCTGGTACAGAGCATTCACTTCTTTTCTCAACTGCAATTTTATAATATGCTGTATTGAATTTCCTCATGCCCTAAGCCTTTGTGATCAAAAAATCATGAAAAAATAGTTAAATATGCATATTATACTACATGTATTGTTGTGATAAAATGGATAACACAAAAGAGAGATGTTTTTAAAATCAGTATTATATGTCAGTGTTTTAAAAATGCTTTCAGATCCTTCCTATGTCAAAGACTAAGAATGTTAAGTACAATCTTGAATTATTCCACTCAAGGTTTATCTAGGGATTGCCTGAGGATTGTGGAATCAGCACAACCACTACAGGAGTGCTCATCTTCAGTCCAAACGTTTCTCTCTCAGCTCTACTCGTGGCTACAAGTGGATCTGAACGATTTCTCTTGAGTTGTGGAACAATGCTTGTGATTTAAATACCTACAAGTACCCCCTACATGCTCAAAATAACGTAAAAGCTAACATACTGTGTGAACGCAAATGCTTCGACTTTGTACTCTCAACATTGCCACAAGGGGAGCTGTAGCGAGCTTTAGCATGAACTGTCTTCTACACACTCCTCATGTTTATATCTAGTTTTCTGAGACATAACTATCTAGCGCACATGCCTTGAATGTGTTTCTAGACTACTCGTGCTGTTGGGATTGTGCATGAAGGCACACGTCTAACATGGAGGAAGTGAACATGATGTGTTTTAAGGCCTTTAAGATGTTGAAAATCTGCCTGCATCGTTTCCAAACTAAAGGGCTACCATAAACATTGGCATTAAAATGAACCAAACCATAAAATGCATTCTCAACATTGCAACAAGTAGCACCATAATGGGCATTAGCATGAAATACGACATACTGTTGAAGTGTCAATTTGTTTACAGCTAGCTAGTTAGTACCTGAATAAAGTCATGAAATTAAAATCATGAAATTAAAATTGATATTTTTTTATTATAAATAATTTATCTGTGTACATCCCAATTTCGTAATATGCCTTCGTAATATCTAACGAAAAACAGTTAGCACACAACAATGCAATCAATAACCATTTGACAAAATCAAGCCCCATCCTACATTTTGTTCATGTTCAAGAAGCTGTTTCACTCAGAAAAGATAATCGGAAATTACATTTCATTCCATCTTTAATGAAACTTAGGTAACTATCGCCCCCTATGGTACTGAAGTCTGTTACCTCTAAAAGTAATGCATGAATATACATGTACAATTTGTATGCATACTTGCATAGAGTATGTTTCTGGCCTGCTGGTGCTTTTTGTACAGACCAATTTGATGTTTCCAAAATACAGGCTACATAATTTGTGTTTATGCTAATGAGAATTTTTGTTACATAAAAACAGAATGCTCTGTTTATTTTCGATTGGTTTTTAATTAGTTTAAATATGTTCCAAATCTGTTTGCATCTTTCCCAAGATAAATGGCTACCATAAACATAGTCATTAAAATAAAGCAGACCATAAAACAACTATTTAAATTAAAACCAGGGAAATTACTGTTTCTTACGATCTAACGGCGAAGGGAACTGTGCCACAGGGGTAATAAAGACACATACAGGCTAAGCATCTTACTTGAATGTCTGACTTGTAAATGGGATATTATCCACATATGTAAAGGAAATACATAGCTTACAACGCCTTGGATGTTTTTGTGAAGGTGGATCCTAGAAAGTGATGCATAGCTGAATTCTTGATTCTTACTGTCTATCTACAGTATCTTTGTCTCTTTTTGGAGGGCTTGCATACTGACGGTCGCCTCATCTCTTACCCCCTTTTGAAGCCCCCTCTGGTATTGCTGAGTTGACAGAACTGCAGGAATGGTAGGAGCTTGAACATGAGAGACCCTCCCCGCTGCTCTCTATCTCGCTTTTCATGCTGTCTTTCCCTCTCTTGGTTTTTGCCGAGCTTGTACAGGCATGCCTGTCAACCGAACGGAGGGTGGATGGGGGGCGCCGAGGGAGAGGAGTGGTCTGGGGTGAACAAAGGAGCACTGTCACTGCTTTTCAGGGGTTCTGGGCTGTGCAGGGCGAACGGAGAGCCGGGTGGGGGGGTGGCGAGAATGGCAATTAAAAATGGACGGGCGACCATTGAAACCGAACGTAGAGGAGGACAAGCATTGAGTGTTCAAACATATAGTCAGCCTCAAAAGAGCTGTGGAAGCTCTATGTTTGTCGTTCATTGTGTAATATTTGCCTAACCCTTTATCTGTGCAGCTGTGGCCTAAAAAAAGAGAAGGAAAGCGTGTTGAATAGCCGCACAGCTGCTGGCGATTTGATGAGCGTCTATTACCACTACAGAGTCATCCTCTTGTGCTGAAGTCACCTCTCCACACAGTGTAATATAGAGCAGGGCGGGGCCAGATCAGGGCAAATGTTTGATTTGTCAAGCCTTGCTCATCCTTTCAGAGCAAAAACACAGCTGGTAGTCGCACAGTCAGTTTACTGGGAGGTGTTGTACTGTCGTGACTTTTCTCCGTAATACCCTTTGTACGTCTCACGGGTGCTGCGGGAAAGATAACGAAAGGTATTTTAATGTAATGATTGGAATCCGCAACCTCGTCTCATCTTGTCAAATTGAGTTTTTTAAATGAAATGCACTGCCTTCTGCTTTCGACTGACTTTAGACAGTTCCATCTGGTGAAACGATTTCCTTATCGTTCTTCCTTCCCCCCTCTGTATTTCATAGGTTATCAAGGCGCCAGAAACAGCGCTAGAGCGAAGGAAGCTGTTAAAAGATGCAGTGCCGGGAGTCTTTTAAAGCCTGGTTCTTCTGGCGACTTGGCAGAGCTCAACCACGGAAGTCAGAGCGCTACGGGCCGAAGACGACCGATAAAGGTAACAAAATGCACATTCTGTGTCCTCAAATGGCTCCTCAGCAGAGTCTGTAAACGTGCATGCGTGTGCGTGTGTGTGTGTGTGTGTGTGTGTATGAGTGTTGGGCAGTTTGCCATGTGATCCAGGTGTAGAACACGTCGTTTCGTCTCCGGATCATCCTGCACACTCAGGTGTCAGTTCCTTGACTGATTATCTGTGCCTTCATCTAACCTCGTCATGTTAAACCGACATCTGAGACTCCCTGTATTTTACTCACTGCAATTACCTCACCGCGAGGCGCTATGACTGCTATTATGAGTGAGTCTGGAACCATATGTTATCTTTAGGGTTAAGAGATGCAGCGCAAGAATTTAATTTTGAAATATAACTATTCCAAAACATTGCTGACGATGAAGATGTCTGGCATTATTTTAAAGTTAGTTTTCAGGGAGTCTAAAAGAGTGACAATTAAACATGAGCATGCAGTGATTTGTAGTTACAGCAAGGAACAGTTTATAGGGATAGTTCACCCAAAAATGTAAATTCTGTAATTAATTACTCACCCTAATGTCGTTCCAAACCTGTAAGTCCTTTGTTCATGTTCATACAGTATTCTCGTAGCTTCATAACATTACGGTTGAACCACTGATGTCACATGGACTGTTTTAACAATGTCCTTACTACCTTTCTGGGCCTTGAACATGGTTGTTGCGGTGCTGTCTATGCAGGGTCAGAAAGCTCTCAGATTTCATCAAAAATATCTTAATTATTGTTCCAGAGATGAACGAAGGTCTTATGGGTTTGTAACAACATGAGAGTGAGAAATTAATGACAGAATTTTTATTTTTGATTGAACTATCTCTTTAACCAAATCACTTATTGCTCTTTATGTCGTTCCAAAACAGTGGGCTTTTTTTATGCTAAATGCAAAAGAAAAATTTATGAATAATCTTTATAATGAACATATCTTTTGAACTCCAAAAAGGACAAAAAAATACCATAACAAATCATAAAAATGATCCATACAACTTCAGAAATTTAAATTCACTGAACCTCTTGTCGCTGGTTGGAGGTATTGACACCAAACAGGATATAGTGTACAAAAGTACTTTTACAGTGCTTTTATGGTGTTTTTGTCCTTTTTTGAAGCATTACAGACAGTCGTTATGTAAAAAGCGGTGCAAAATAACAGCATGATGGTTCTGGAACGACATGAAGGTGAGTAAATACTGACAGAATTTTGTTTTTCTGTGCACTACTCGTTTAAATGTTGCTTGTGCGCATGGTTTTTTACAGCTCTGCCCTTAAATCCAAAAAGATCAGAGTTACCGATCAGCCGTTTCGTTTAAAGTGTTTGCTTTCCTCCAGGGCCAAAAATGTTGCATTGTGCTGCCAGTTAGTGTTCCCAAGACGAACTCTCAGCCACTTAGTCTGAGAGCATTCTTTATTCATACTAAAAGCTTGAGTAAATTATCTCTAGTCTGTCAAGTGGTCAGACTGACTGGCCCTGTAGGATTATAGGTAACACAGATATAAAAGCTGGATGGCCGGAAGGCTATAATTTCTCCTTCCTTTTCTATCCCCCATTGGACCCACCCTCCCTCACTTTCGTCCCTTGTAAAAGTCTCAGCAGACTTTGCCGGGAGACTGGTTAAAGACACTGGCTGTCTCTTTTTCCAGCGGACACTTGCTACATTTCCTTATTTCCTCGCTCCGCCCTTTTGTAGACCCCCGCACGCCTCAACAAGAGTTTAAAAGCTACTTTTATTCCTTCTGGTGACAACCTCTCCAGCTGTTGTCTTCCTGGATGTGATTCACTCGGCCGTTTGATTCCTTTTCTCTCGCACCTCAGCCTCATCCTCTCCTGCTGGGTTAACAACGCACCTCCGGCCTTTGACTACTGTTGCGTGGCAGGTGAATCCAACTCAAAGCTCCCTCTAAATAAGTGGGATTGGATGCGGGGGTTGGGGCCTGTCATTGAAAGCACTAATTGAGAATCTAAAACTCTGCAATTTTAGATCTTTCTCCGCTAGCATAATCTACCCCTTATTTGTAAGAGTTCTCCCTCATGTCTCCACTCCCATGCTGGGAAGCCACAAGGTCCACTCACCCTGTTCTACGCACCCAGCAGGAGGGTAGCGGCTAGCATGCTAGCTGTTTTTTGCGAAGCTAACGGTGCATTACATGGTGTATTAACAGACACGGCCTTCAGAGCATTCATAAAATCACACTGCGGAGGGACGGCTAACGTTGTCCTGTGTTAATTGGCACAAGCTTGGTGGGATTTAGAACTGTCAAGGAGGATTTTAGGGATGGTTGAACAAAGTGGGAGAGTGCTGACAGATGAAAATATATGAATTTATACACGCATGATTATGTACAGTTATGGTTTCCGTATTTGCCTATAGTATTCCACTCTGTAAGTATGTTTATGTGTGTTTTTTTGCGACGTGAAGCTACAGTCTTCGTCTTTCTGTCCAAGTGTATGTGACACAATGCATAATTGAATATTTCAAGGGTAAAACACACAGTGTGCATCACCTTTGTTTTTTATAACAAGCACACAACGTTGAGGCCAGTTGTAGATTAACATTTACACGTACTGGGTCAAGCCGAGCTAAATGTAGACCTGCTAGACTGTCTACACAAAGTGTGAATGGTACAAATTCAGTCAAACTGAATAGATTATATTAACATCTTTAAAGACAATTTATTGCTTTAGTCTGACTAAAATTGAACTGTGCATGTTAATGTACTGATTTCCACTTGAGAACAGTTAAGTGAGGAATGCAAACCACACTCGAACAACTTTCATTAATGTTTTAATATACATACATAGAAATATATATATATATATATATATATATATATATATAATAAAACTATTAGAACAAAACATTCTTCTTAGTAAGTAATGTTTATTGAACTTTATTCACATATATATGTGTATATATATATATATATATATATATATATATATATATATATATATATATATATTCCCATAATGTTGAGAGAAAACGTTCTGAGATCAACATTCTTGGAACATCTTCATGATGTTATTTGTACTTGATGAACATTTTAAGAAATATTTTTCTAACATTTAAATAATGTTCTAATCACGACCAGAAAACCGGGCATTTTATCTCTCTTAGAATATTAAAAATAAACCTTCAAATAATGTCATATTTTGATTTAAAAAGTTAGTAGAATGTTGTAAGAAAAGTTTTTGTAACATTTAAATAATGCTCTAATCACAACAAGAAAACTGGGCATTTCAGCATTTTAGAATTTTTTCAAAACATTGTTAATGTTTTTATCATTCTAAACTCGTTAGCACCACTTGTCGAAGTGTTCCTGCAGCTCAACTGGCTAGCAAGGCGTTAGCAACGACAAGGTCATATGGCCAAATGTATATCTTAAATGCACTGCAAGTCACTTTGGATAAAAATGCCAACCATAAATGTAAACACCATAGCACACGTGCTAACCGCTAGGCTACGTAGCATATTCATAATTTAATACCGGTGTAATTTAATTGAATATTGTCTGGAAATTGTGTATATTTTTGTTAGTGGGAGGATAGTTTACCTGCTACTTTACAGCATGCTAAATGAGCGTGTTTCCCGGGCCTGTGCTAATTAGGTAGCTGGGCTGCAGGACCTGAGCGATAGTTACCGGCATGAAATCTGGACAGCTTTACTACCTCCGAGAGCAGTGCCAGGGCCACGGGCACTTGACCAGAGAGAGATTATCTGGGCTTTCTTTCCTCCTTGCCTGCCAATATAAGCACAGCCGGCCATTTCACTTATCACTGGAGGTTAAAAACCACTGGCAAACCACATTGTGTCTTTATCTTGGTAGTTCGTATTGTAGCGTTTGAAATGATCGTAGCATTTCAGGGAAACCTGGATGGAATCTGAGAACGGTATTCCTACTAGGTTCACGAACCGCTTGAAATCCTTGGCTCCGTGGAGGCTTGTTTTGGACACAATGGTGTGCAGTACATTCCCAACTTGTTTCTTTCATAATGTGCTGAACCTTCGGATGGACTGAAAGCTCTTTAGAGCCCAGGGTTTGCGAGGGGACAAAAGACTCTTCACATGACTGTGTTAATAGAAAGACCTGGAAAATCTCCTCAAACGGCACCCTTTCTATAGCAACTTCATGTACATTCATACCCTCGCTTGTACACAAGGAAACTGCCATGTATTTTTGAACTGGATATTGATATTCTCCACATAAATAAAGCACTAGGTCAAGTTGTCTAGTCCAAACAAGCAACGTTGTAATCCAAAATTGATAAAACGAGCAATGCTACAACAGGCCCTCCTCGCCCGTAATGCATTTTGAGAGATAAATGGTCTCAAAGAGATTAAGTCGGTACAACCACGAGCCAAAGCGGTATAAAATGTGCTCATCACACTCAATTTGCCTAGCAAATTTGTAGCCGTTAATGCTGCTGTGGGAAAATATATTGAGTTACTTACCACCTTGTGTCTTTGCTGCCCAGGAGCTGCTCACGCGAGTTCAGGGTCATTACCCTCGCTGTCAATGACAAATGGAGCTTGATAGCATCTGCGCTTAGCTACAATGGAAACAGATTAATACCTCGGGGTGAAACTTTGCATATTACGAGGGGGAAGGAGGGGGCGATCGCACCCTCTTCTGTTTTCTTTCGGCGTCCCGTGTTTTGCAGCCCGAATAGTTGTTGCTCTCAAATGAGCTCGTTTTAATGGATCATTTGAAGATTTCGAGGGGAAACAGTTTGTTTGGATATTCTAAGAAGATGAATGCTTCTAAGACAAAAGATGAATCATTAAAGTAGGAAAAAACAAGCCTATGTTCTCCCTCTACCCTGCACTTTGCCTCCTGCTTCGTGACTGTCCCTGATATTGTCATTGTAAATTACAGACTATCAGGGGCCACGGAGCATCTTATTTTAGGAGACAGTCTTTTATTACAGCGTCTCCGAATTTATGACGCCCTTTCATCTTAAAAACTTACCTCTGGATGCTCCTACTTACAACCCATAACATTTTCTAACCCAAAGGTGTTTACGTTTGCATGTAGGCCTGTGCATTTCATAGATGCTTTTATCTAAAGTGACTTAAATTCATTGTGTATTGTTTTTCAGTATGTTTACCAGTGTGTTCCCTGGGAATTGAACCCATGACCTTGGCACACAAAAGAATGTTTACAAATAGCAGTTTCTACCTTGCAGATGGGGTTTTTTAGGCCTGAAAGTGTTTACACATTAATCGTATAACCTTATTTTTTAGTTTTGAGCCAGCCTCTCAGATTTCCGTGGGTTTGTTTTAGCTAAAACTTAAGTTGGTAGTAATTTTATCTTGGAAAATGTCATTGTTAATGCTGAAATTGTCTATTTTCAATATAAGGTTTGGGTGTGTAATGGCTGGTGTTCACTGTGGCGAATTTGTACTCGGTATAAAACTTGAAGCGCAAATGAGGGCGGTAACTGCAGTTATGTCGACGTACTTTCAAGTCGATGGCACACCCAGAGGATGGAGACAATTAAAACATCTAAAGCCTTGTTTAGACGGCTAATCTGGGTGGTCCAGAGCTTGGGCGACAAGTTACGACTGGTTAGCGCCACAATAAAGTCTAGAAAAAAATGAACCAGTATGTATGGAGGCTGGTCTGTAGAAGTCATGCCACTGTGGAGATATTTGAGGTTTTAAATGTTGAATTAAAAGATAGAAATTGGCTCAGTTTCATGCAGACATTGATATTATTAAATTAAATGTATTTCTAGTCCGTTGTGCAGTGTGAGACTTCAGAGCAGTTTGTGGGTGGTCCTCGTTTAGGTTTCTGACTTGTGTGTATATATTAGCTTGTGGAAGACAAAAATTGCGAGCCACATGAAGTTTCCAAAATAAAAATGTTCATCAAGTTGTCAAGTAGAAGCAAGCATGGAAAATGAAACCGGATGATTTAACATTGTGCAATTCAGTGCATCACATGGGTGTTGGAGTTGTAGGCATCTGTGAACAAATTAAACAAATCTTTATTAAAACTGATTTTGGGGATTGCAGTGTGTCTGGAGAGCCAGCAGTTTATAGGACAGAATTAGATTCTCAAATGTTTTTCCTATACAGTGATGAGATCAAGGGAACAGCAATGGAGACTTACATTTTCTTTCATTTTTATCTTGAATTTGTAATTAATTTCTTAATTTAAAATGATCCAAACTAACTGATATTATAGAGCTCATTGAACTTGTCTCATATAATGTGTCTATTTATTTCCTTTAAGGATTTTAAGAAGAAACATCTGAGACAGAGTGGAAACATTGGAAATTATGTCTCCTGAGCTCTTAAAGAGAAAGATCTGAGTGATCAAATTTTCCTCTCAGAAAATTTTTCAAAGTCAACTTTTGATTAAATATTCTGGTCAATTTGATTAAATATTTTTCATACAGTTTTTATGCTAAAATACAAAACTAAATACATGACCTCTAACATCACAACAACTAGAGGTGATAAGCCTATTTTATTGTTGTAGACAGATTTTATGGCAAAATACAGCATAGCTTAATTAGATACACAAACTTTGACATCATGACAACGAAAAAATTATAAACCTATTATTATTATTATTATTATTATTACTGCTGTCCTAACTGTACATTTAAATTTTTACTATTAGAAAACATGCAATATCTCCATTCTGACTCTTCGCCTTTAATTTGTCTCCAGCTAAATTGCTATTTTTGCCTTCAGTATTTGATGTAGTTTCAGCTCTTGTCTCCCAGGTGCTCTTTGTTTCCGACAGCACCGTAGAGACTTGTGAGTTTCACGTGTTGTCAGTTTCTGTGGTCCCTCTCTTTTCATCTTCTGTCACTGCTCCATGTGAGATTGGGCGTCACAGTGTTCTCACATGTACCTGGCCTTTGAGATATCAAAGGTTGACTGCCATCTGTCCTAGCAGGCTAACACAGACGCGTGAGACAGCGAGTTTCTCGCTCAGGTGAAGCCGCTTGGCTCCGAGCAGCTTTATCTGTTAGACCGTGTTAAAGGAGCACACAAGGAAACAGTTCAGCACAATGAATTGCCTTTATCTTATAGATAAATAGGCATTTGACCACCAGAGACACTGAGAAAGGCACGTCATACACAATATTTCGATTATTGCTGAGTCAACATGACGTCTTTTGAAATTTGATCTATATTATGAATGTTTCGTTTCAACACACGTTTCAACGTGCAGCTGCAGTTTCTTCAAAAGCTGCTTGTAATTTTGAATGTGGAAAGTCCGTTTGTTTGACTTGCAATTGTTTATGCAAATTTTGGTTGAGTCGGTTGAACTTCCAAATGATACTGAAACCACATTGATAAAAACAGATAGAACTTACCACTGCTACCTAGTGGCATTCAAATCAGAATCATGTGATTCAGTGCAAGAGGTTATTTTCAAACTTCCTTTTATATTAATCTGTGAATTGTTAGAGCACTTGTCCAAAGATTTATGGTCTCAAATTACATTGCAAAAGTAACTTTTAATTAGCATTTGATTTTATTTGTTTATTTAATTAATCTTCTCAAATTTTTTATCTTTTATATTAATTCATTGATTCATCTTAATTTCATTTGTATCTTTTTCATTTACTCAGGCATTCATTTTCATCTCAAATTTATGTTTCTTTGTTTTCCAATTAATTCATTCATTCATTCATTCATTCATTTTAATTATTTATTTATTCACTCGTTTATTTTCGTTTCATTTGTTTCTTTATTCATTCATTTTCATTTAATTTTTCTTTTATATTTTTTTTCAGCGTATTTGTATCTCATTTATACATTTATTTTCATTCATTTTTATATTTTTATTTGTTTATTCATTCATTTTCATCTAGTTTTTTCATATTTATTTTTATTCATGCATTCATTTTAATTTTATTTACATCTTATATTGTTTTATTTGTATCTTATTTATTCATACATTTATTTTCCTTTCATTTGTATTTTTATTCATTCATTACTTTTCATTTTCATTTTTATCTTTTAGATTTATTTATTTGTATCTCATTTATTAATTAATTTATTTTCATTTTATTTGTGGATTTTTCATTCATTAATTCTAATTAATTTTTTATATATTAATATTTATATTTTATATATTATAAATATTTATTTATATATTTATTCATTTTATTTGTTATATTTATTTATTCATTATTCATCTAATTTATGTATTTATTTTTATTTCATTTATATATTTTTCATTTATTCATTCATTCCTTTTCATATAGTTTTTGTTTCATACTTATTTATTATTCATTCATTTTAATTTTATTTATATCTTTTATCTTATTCATTCATTTTCATTTCATTTGTTTCTTTCCTTCATGCATGCATGCATTCATTCATTTTCATCTCATTTTTATTTTTATATTCATTCATTCATTAATCCATTAAATTTGTCTGTGTATTTATACATTTATGTATTTATTCTAAACTTTATTTGTACCAAATAATGTTATCTGCACAATACATCTGCATGAGAGCCAAAATTGTGTGAGATATCACACCTTGTTTTCAGAGAACATATCTTTTTGTGTGAAGTTTACTTTTCTTGCCTCATTGGCAAATTGTTTAAGCATAACTCTAACAAAATGTAACAGAATTTAGTAAAGCAGAACTCCTGCCAAGAGACGGGAATCACGGCCTCCCCTCACGCTGACCCCTCCAAGTGTAGAATTTGTACACACTGTGAGTGTTTGCTAAAGGAAGTCCAGAAATCTTTCAACTTCCTTCCAAAGTGCTCGGAGAAATCCTTCACGTCCTCCACACCCTTAAATGATTGGTTAGAAAAAGAAAGATGACCCAAAATGCACCGGCTCCACGCTTTTTCCACAGATATGGAGCTTAAATCTCCTCAGTCTATTAAAGTATCATTCTTCTTCCATTCATTTTGAAAGATAAAAAGAGCACAACTTGGCCGTTTTGTTTCATTTTTTGCTCTCTCTCTCCCCGCCTCTCTCAGGTCCAGACATGAAGGAGACAGCGTCTTGTCTGTGGCATCTCACAATGAGAAGAGCTTTCAGCGTGTCGCGAGGTAATTACTCTCCTTGAGGGAGGGCGAAAGCTGTTTATTGTAATTATGTCAGAGAAATGAAGAAGCATGCTTGTGAGATGCTCAAACATTGTCTCAACATATTTGGGGGGAAATTTTCCTGAGTTATGTGCCTACATAATACCCCGACATCACATTCCCAGCCAGCTATCACATTCACTTGTGTTTAGACCATCAGGATAATGATGTGCTAACGCTTGTGAAACCGTATCGTGTGTGTGTGTGTGTGTGTGTGTGTCGTCTACTCTGAAGCCCATGGCCTCATACACTCGACGGCGACCGTTCCATCCACACAATAGAAAAATATCCTGCTTCTCTCCATAACAACAGCCCTGCTGAAGTGGCGGGATTAGAACATGCCTGCCCCGGCCAGGGGTTGCCATGGGAAAGAACCTCCCTTATTCTGGATCTGTTTTTCATTTACGCTGCCGGTTGGGGATCGAGGTTTTATGTGCTTACACTATCAATGTTTGGCCCATTAATTCACATCTGCAATTATAATGTCCAATTAGAGGCCAGGTTGGCTCGCCTTTGTGTTATGAAGTCAGAGGGGGTTGGAAAACAGTGTAATTTTAGACTGAAAGGGGCATCGGTTTGTATTGCGATTATTTTATGCCCACAGGCTAACGGGTTAATAGCGAGTAGGTGATAGTAGGGTAGAAGAGATTGCTCAAAGAAATGAAGGAGAGAGGCACAACAGGAATGCGGGTATTGAGGGACTGGAACGCCACATGAATGTAACGTTTGGTAGAGAAATCAGAGCTCTAACAAAAATAACCATATATAACAATAACTGTGGTCTAACTATGTTTTTTGTTGTAAAACCACACAAATAATCATGATTTCACTACAGTAGCCATGGTCTAACTATGATTTTTCTAGAAAAAACAGTATTAGCTACAAAACTGACCATGGTTTTTTACTTCAGAATTTGTAGTAAAATCATAGTAACTACAAAAATAACTATGGTTTTACTACAGTAATCATGGTCTAGCTATGGTTTTTGTAGAAAAATTGTAGTAACTACAAAAATATCCATCGTTTTACAACATTTGGAGAAAAACTACGGTAACAACAAACATTGACTGTGGTTTTACTATAGTAACCATGGTCTAACTATGGTTTTTGTAGTAAAAACACAGTAAGTACAAAAATAACCATGGTTTTACTACAGTAATCATGGTCTAACTATGGTTTTTGTAGTAAAAACACAGTAAGTACAAAAATAATCGTGGTTTTACTACAGTAATCATGGTCTAACTATGGTTTTTGTAGTAAAAACACAGTAAGTACAAAAATAATCGTGGTTTTACTACAGTAATCATGGTCTAACTATGTTTTTTGTAGTAAAAACACAGTAAGTACAAAAATAACCATGGTTTTACTACAGTAATCATGGTCTAACTATGTTTTTTGTAGTAAAAACACAGTAAGTACAAAAATAACCATGGTTTTACTACAGTAATCATGGTCTATGTTTTTTGTAGTAAAAACACAGTAGGTACAAAATAACCATGGTTTTACTACAGTAATCATGGTCTAACTATGGTTTTTGTAGTAAAAACACAGTAAGTACAAAATAACCATGGTTTTACTACAGTAATCATGGTCTAACTATGGTTTTTGTAGTAAAAACACAGTAAGTACAAAATAACCATGGTTTTACTATGGTTACCATAGTCTAACTAAAGTTTTGTGGAAGTAAGCAACAACAAAAATATCATGATTTCATTACAGTAACCGTGGTCTATTGTTTTTGCAGAAAAGCTATATTAACTACAAAAATAAGCATGGTCTTACAACAGCATTTACTGTAAATCCATAGTAACTACAAAAATGAACCGTGGTTTAATTACAGTATTAAGAGCTTTTGTAGTAAAACCATAGTAAATGCAAAACTGACAATTGACTATGGTTTTACTATAAGAGTGACTCATTTATACTGTGGAAGAAGTTAGGCATTATTTTATTTATATATATATATATATATATATATATATATATATATGAAAAAAAAATTGTTTTCAAAATTAAATAATTGGCTTTTATAGTCAAATAGTTTTTTATACAGCAAATTATCATTAGCACCTTTATTAAACTTTGTGCCACCAAAATAGTCAAATATTATGTCCGAAAGTCTGAGATCACATTAAAAATCTTTATATTTTTCTATTAAACCTAGGTTTTATTTAACGCTAGCGGTTACTCTGGCTACTGACATGTTCTGACTCCACAGTACCTACTGTATAAATAAAAATAGCCAAAAAAGCACAAGTGTGTATATTATCTCTCATCTGAGATGTTATGTTCGCAGCAGTAGGGGCTGCGCGGTGCAGGCCTCTGAGGACACCCTCGGCAAATGGATGTTCTCTTTCAGCGCACAGCAATAAATAATCCAGAAAAATGATCGTGTCTACAGCGGAGGAGGTGGGAGACTAACGAGCCCACTGTTACGCATACTGTCATTAGCTTCCTGCTCTCTAAGCCCCTCCCACATCTCACTTGACGGAAATTTAAATGCGAGTAACACTGGACATGCACTTAATGCGCCTGCTGCTCTGCTAGCTTAGCCGCTAATGTTGCCTATTTGTAATCTTAGCTCTGTAGAGAGACACTCTGGGTTGCTAGCACAGGTAGAGGACATGTTAAAGGCATTGGTTAAACAAATAGCCTGAATCTTATACAAAACTTGCATTGGACTGTTAGCATAGAAATAGCATAGCTGCTAATCTTCAACATGTTCAACCCAGTATAATTTTTTAGTATAAGGTTTTTTTTCACATGACTGGTACTTTTTAAGATTTACTTTTTTAAGATTTTAGATGCAAGATAACTAGTCTGTTACAATTAAAAGTAACTTTAAGAGGCTAGCTTTTATCCCTTTATCGCGCCAAAAAAGCTGTTTTAACAAAACAACAGCACATTCCTACGAACAGCTGCCGTGTTGACAGTTAGCATGAAGTAGCATGTCTGCTAATCTTCAAGAGAACATGTTGGTTCCATATGATTTTTCTTGTGGTTTTCTTATGTTTTTTCACATGACTACTTATTTTTACAATTTAGTCGCTTTTAGATTTAAGATAACTAGTGACAATATATCTGTTCCAATTAACATTGCTCTTAGAAGATAGCTTTTATCGCTTGATGCTTTATCACGTCAAAAAGGCTAATTTAGCATAACGACAGGACTTTCATTCATACAGTACATCTGCTGTATTGGACTGTTAGCATAGAAATAGCATATCTGCTAATCTTCAAGAGAACATTTAGGTTCCAGTATGATTCTTCTAATGCTTTTCATGTTCTTTGTGTGTGTTTTTTTTTTGCATTACCGCTTTTTAATATGTACAAAAACGTTTTGGTTTTAAGATAAGGAATTTTGTCTGTCCCAGTTAACATAGCTTTTGTTAGCTTTTATTGCATCAAAAAGACTGTTTTAGCATAACTACAAGACTTCCATTCCTACAGTATAACTGCCGCATTGGACTGTTAGCAAAGACTACTTTAAGATATGACATTTTAGACTTAATTTAACTACCAATAAACTGTCCCAATTAACATAACATTTTAGCAGACAGCTTTTATCGCAAGTCACTTCATCACACCATTTCTTAACAAATTACTAAAAATTATGTTTTATTTATATAGCGCCTTTCCAGTGCTGAAGGACGCTTAAACTAAAGATACAATTAGAAAAGAAAAACACCAATATAATAAACAAATTGACAAACACTAGTACAAGTGAAAAAAGACTCCTCATATTTTCCATATTTTCCGTTTTTTGTTGCACACATGCAATGGCATTAAAAAAGGTGTTTATGCAAGCAACCACAGGTAAAATCTGTGACATAATGCTTCACAATTCCAAAAATGTGTGAAATGGACAAAAAAAACGTCATGACTTCAGACGTCCATGATGTAACGGTTTTCAAGGTTATTGAGAAGCTATCCAAGCATGCTAATATATATCCACAATGCTTTTTTTGTATGAAAACTATGCATCCTTTTGACAGGCCTGCGGGCTTCCTGTCGGTCAGTAAGCTTCAGTTGGACCATTCATCCAAACACACGCACACCGTTTTTTGGTCCTCAAGGGCTTTAAAAGGCTGCATGGCTGGTGTACATCAGCGCAGATATTTTTGTTTGCCTGATATGCGAGGAAGCCATGCTTTTCGGTATCACCAAAGCGTGCAATTAGATGCGGTGGCATATGTGTGCGTGCGATGTCCTCCTCCTTCGTCCTGATAGAGGCCTCTTGTGTGAAGATCTTACAGACCCAATTACTGTAATCACGATGATCAAAGAGAGGGTGTTGAAGAGAAGAGAGCTGCAGTCAAGTCAAAGTGTGGCAAAGAGTGTGTGTGTGTGTGTGTGTGTGTATCATTTACGTGGGGGTAGGGGTGCGGTTAGCTGTTCTGTTCACATCCATCATCTGTTTAATGTACAGATTCGTTTACACCACTCTCAATCTCTTTCTTTTTGTGTGCTTGTATGTTTGTGTGTCTTTGCAGTTTCCAAAATTGGTTCAGGAGATAGACTGGATTAGGTGGGATGCCAAATCACTCCTGGCGACTGACCCTGTCCTGCACCACAGGAAAGGTGAGCTTCAATGTTCAGATGGCAAAGGACACATCTGCAGATATGGGTTGATAATTTGTCTTCTGGCTTAAAAAGATAGTTCACCTAAAAATGAAATTTCTGTCATCATTTACTCACCCTCAAGTTGTTCCAAACCTGTATGAGTTTCTTTCTTCTGTTGAACACAAATGAAGATATTTCAAAGAATGTTGGTAACCAAACGTTTTCTAGTCTCCATTGACTGTGAAAAAAATACTATGGAAGTGGCTACCAGTAACTGTTTGGTACCAACAAATTCATACGGGTTTGGAACAATATGAGGATGAATAAAAGATGACAGAATTTTCATTTTTATTCCTTTAAAGGTGCATTCAGTACTGTTTTTCCCTTTAAACAAACAGAAATAGTTCTAAACAAATAGTTCTAGTGATTTTAAAAGTCATATCAGTAGCCCAATAAAAGCCATTTTATTTTACATGGAGTGGGTCGTCTCATGGAGGCCACCATTTTAAGACATTTTCATGCTGAAAACTACTCATTTTAACCATTATATTATTGTAAACTTTTGCTTGCTGCATATATTAATCACAGTATGAAAATTAGCCTTTCTACAATGTTATTAGTAACTAAATGCTTTAGGTTTTTCAGCATGCTGCTTCCACACCACTAGATGTTCGAAATTGCAACCAGCACAATATAAACCAAAAAATTACTGAACGCACCTTCAAAGTATTTGCTTAGTATTGACTTTTAAGATATTTCTTATAATGGATCTTTTTCAGTTTTTATTGAATAATAAATGGCACGTTTCATATGACTATGCTATAAATCTTCCATATAACATCTGTTGTCTTTTGCTGTTTCCTTTTCTTGCTTTCTCTGTCTGTCTTACTGCTTTCACTTGGATTAAGGCCAGAAGACTTGTGGATACTAAATTGAATCATTTTTTGTTGGCAAGACCGTGTTTGATAAACCAGTCTTAATCTTAAATCACCAGTGACGTTTTGTATGTCAATTGTATTTTAATCACTTGTAAATTCATTTAGCAACAACTTCTATATTGTATTTTCAAGTGAAAAAGAGTATTCATTTGGAAGTAATGTGGGGTAATGAATGTTATTGGTCAAAATTTCAGCCCCGCCCATATGGCATTGGTTACATCACCAAAAAAGCAAAATGCTTCAGCACACTATTACATATCAACTGAAGATTATGGAAATGGTATACATTTTCAATATAAAATGGATATGAAATCCAAATTATGAAAAAATGTTGTTTTTTTTGCGCTAATAAATAATGCACAAGGGCATTCACTGAGAAAGTAAATACAGTCAATTTTGATTTTATGTTGTGTTTAAAGGCCTGTAAAGATTTCCAAACCATCAAAAGGTCATATGTGACCCTGGACCACAAAACCAGTCTTAAGTCGCTGGGGTATATTTGTAGCAATAGCCAAAAATACATTGTATAGGTCAAAATTATCAAAAAAAAATTTATGCCAAAAATCATTA
>JAFVLL020025307.1:0-51904 GCA_021397915.2 Tor tambroides | reverse complement strand
GTTGGGATGAAAGAATGGATGTAAAGCATTTGTCCATCTTGAATCACGATCGCGGAAAGCGCTAGAGAAACAATTTCTTTCGAGCAAGAGACTGTACAACATTTATGCTACTTTTCACTTATTTTTAGATAGATAAAAATCAGTAGGCAGTGATAGCGCACCGCATTAAAAGAAATTATCATTCATGTTTTCATAACCGCTGGCCAACTCAAAAACTAAACTAAAATTAAAACATATTTGAGAGCAAGGGGGCCCCCTGGTGTTTTGGGGCCCTACTCAGCTTGCGTATTCTGCGTATAGGGAGAATCGGCTCTGCCTGTGTGAGTAATGAGCAGAGTGTACGGGCGTTGTGCTCCCACCTACTATATTACTAACGTGCTTTTTAAATAAATAAAAAAATACTTCACTTTAGACCAGGTTTTAGTTGGTCAATGGCGCAATCATTTTCAGTTGCCTCAAAATAGCAACGCGCCTGAACACAGCTCATTTTCAGAACAGCACACATATGAGCGAACAGATGAGCGCAAGTGCATTTGCTATTTAAACAACATGGCTCTGGACGTAAAAATGATAACTGCGTCATGCTGAAACTAGCAAAAAACACTTGCATCGCACCTGACGTCGCATTGCGTCAGGTGTATGATAAGGTGTATAAATTACATACATGTTATATACACCAGTGAGCCATTACATTATGACGACCCACAGCCTAGAGCAATGGACGTGCCTGGCAACCAAATGGTGCCACAGGTGCAGTTTACAGAGAAGCATATACACCATATGCTGCTGATTTATTGGAGTTAAATAAAGGACAAATTGTGTTGGCACAACGCCTCGGAACTTCGATCTTGGAAATGGCGCGCCTTGTGGGTTGTTTATTTGCCGCTGTAGTGAGTATGTATCAAAAGTGGTGCACGGATGGCCAAACCACGAACCATCGCCCAACCGTGTGTCATCCGTAGCTCATTGATGCCAGAGGGGAGCGGAAACTGTTCTGCATTGTTTACAGCGACGAATGATTGGAAAAAAGTGGCCTGAACTGACGAATCACAATTCCTGGTGCATCACGCTGATGACTGAGCGCAGATACATGGATTACCAACAGGATGCACTGTTGGACAAAGGACGGTTATGCTGTGGGTGATGTTTTCTTGGGACAATTTAGGCCCCATTATCCCAATGGCACAATCGCTGACAGCTGTCAGGTATCTGAACATCGTTGCAGACCAAGTGCACCCATTCATGGCAACTGTGTTCCTTGCCAGTGATGGCCATTACCAGCAGGATAATGCACCATGCCACACTGCCAGAATGACAGTGAATTTCTGTTAATGTCTTGGCCTCCAAATTCACCTGACATGAACCCATTCGAAAAGCAGGTTCGTGCTACATCACCACCACCCCGCAACGTACGGGAACTGGAGGACCTGCTGTTAAAATGATGGTACCAGATACTCCAGGAGACCTATCGCCACCTTGTCTAATGAATGCCTCTCTGTGTGGCTGCTGTTTTGTGGGCTAAAGGAGGTCCTACAGATTATTATCATTATTATTATAATACATTATTAGACAGGTGGTCATAATGTAATGGCTCATCGGTGTAATTTGGTTTCAGTGTTTGAGGAAAAAAGTCATAAAGTGACAGAAAACATTCAAAAACATTCTTCCAGTAATGTTAATAGAACATTTGTCAAAGCTATTTGATCTTTAATAATATTCTCAAAACTTTTTTTTTTTTAAATGTTACTACTTATTTCAGAATGTTCAGAACTTTTCCATAATGTTTGCAAAATGCAAAAGGGGAATGCTCCCTTAATGTTTGAGAACTTTCAGAATAATGTTTTTAAAAATTTATTGGGAATGTTATCAAAATGTTCTTAGAATATATTTTTGATTTTTGTTAGCTGGGTAAGATGGCAACAGGTGTATGTCTGTGGCTGAAAGCACTAGTTGAGCAACTGAGATGAATATCATGCTAACAGATCTTATTTAGTGGATCTTAAAATGTGTGTGTGCGCGTGTGTTTATTGCTAATTAATCATTCTAATAAAATAAAATCCCCAAGTTTGTAAAGCAAATCATTGAAAGCAAATCTGCAAAGCACATCATTTATCTTGTCAACAGCTCACCACAAATCTACAGAGATCGGAAATGCCACCACTAAAAGATAGCGGACATATAGTGTACCCTGGAGTTTATACAGTAATGTGAATGACTGGTTCAATTTCAGCGACAATGACAATTTGCTGAAGCTTATAACTATGTTTATGGATCATTGCCTTTAAAATGAACAGTGACCCAGTGGTGTAGAAACCAAACTGTTTGTCCTCAACTCAACTCATCTGTACAGAGTTTCAGACACTTTCAAAAATTTTTGTAATTAAATGTTTTCATGCAAAGTTATGAAGGACATTTCTTACAAACTAACTGAAATGTGTCACCACGGCAGCTACTCTGATAAAATAAATATTATGAAAAAGCAAACAAATGAACAAAGCTACCAAACAATCATAGACCTCCAATAACCTTTATGGGAACCAATTTAGTCAGTCGTTGTAGTGCACTGGCTAAGACAAAAAGAAAACCCATTGATCTCATGATAATGAAAACACAAAGCAATCTAATCACGCTTTCATTTGGCCTTTCATTTGACTGCTGGCACCAATGAATAATGACATGTCTTCAAACAAAACAAGTGCCGATGAAGCTTGTATGAATATCACTGAATGGGCTATTGAATGCATAGCTTAGCTGTTTGTCATTGAACACAGATCATGAGAGAGTCACTTCCTATACAATACATCAGCTAATGATAGGAGAACCAGAGAGTGAACTGTGAAATGTATGAGAATCAATGTGCCTCCTCCGCATATTTCTAAGTTGGTGTATTGGAACATTAACACTGAAATTCAATAATAATTGTTTTGGGTCATTCTTCATTAGCAGCTGCAGGTGGTGTCCCCTCTGACGCCGACTCTGAGTTTCGCTCTGCATTGCAATAGTTCAACTTTAAATACCAACAATTCATCTTTACGTTCCAACAAATAGCAAAATGTTTTATGCTGTAGTATGTAAGCAATGTGAGCACTAGCTAAAATGATATATTTTTGTCTTAAAATGCAACTACAACATTAAAACCACCTGCCTAATATTGTGTAGGTCCCACTTGTGCTGCCAAAACAGCTCTGATGTGTTGAGGCATGGACTCCACAAGACCTCTGAATTCATCCTGTGGTTTCTGGCACCAGTACATTAGCAGCAGATCGCAAGGTTTGGCCTCCATGGATCCGATTTGTTGGTCCAGCACATCCCATAGATGCTGAATCAGATTGAGATCTGGGGAATTTGGAGGCCAAATACCTTGAATTTGTGCTCCTCAAACCGTTTCTGAACTATTTTTTGCAGTGTTGCACTGTGCATTATCCTGCTGAAAGTGGCCACTGTCGTCAGGAACACCACTGAAAGGGGTGTATGTGGTCTGCAACAATTTTTAGGTAGGTGGTGCATGTCAAAATAACTTCCCAGGAGAACATTGCCCAGAGCATAACTCTGCCTCTGCCAGCCTGCTTTCTTCCCATAGTGCATCCTGCTGCCATTTCTTTCCGGATGCACATGAACCTGGCCAACCTGATCTAAAAGAAAACGTGATTCATCAGAGCTTTAATTTATTTATTTATTTATTAAAATAATTTAAAATTTAATTATTATTATTTTTTTATTATTATTAACTATATTTAATCTTTATATTCAAACGGGAATTTACGGTGGGACATTTCAAGTGGCTCATCGCCTTTTATGCTATTAGCATTTCGTTCAGATTATAGGCTGATTTAACAGATGAAAAACACAGTTGAATAAACAATTTAATCTCATAGATTCTTTCTTTAGATTTCACTGTTACTGGACCATAACAGTGATCATTTTAGCACTACTGAGGACTGTATTTCACTGATGCGAAACCCTAATGGAAAGCTCAAGATCATAATTTCTTTTGGGGTAAACTATTTTTTAAAATTCATTACTGTAATCACCATGGTTACTAAAATAATAAAGTTTGGAATTAGGATGTTTCTACTTTACGGCCCCTGATGTGCAAAACCTGATGATCCATATTATCCCAGCATGGTTTGGAAATGTTCCAAAGAGCATCTTGTGTGCTTTAATAGAAAAAAAAAACAAAAAACATCTGACCTTTTGAGCAAAGGGTTAACACGATAAATGTCTCAAATTGGATTTGACCCATAAATAGTGCACGATCTTAAACATATCCCTTTTTATTTTAAATCTTTTTTTTTCACACTCCAATGAATTAAAGAAAGGGGTTGTTTAGACCACATTAAATATCTATATTTTACCTAATGCTAGAAGTTATAAAAGGACTTTTATATAATGCTTTTTTAAAATGTGTTTTCATATATGTGACCCTGGACCACAAAATCAGTCTTAAGTGTCAATTTTCCAAAATTGAGATTTATACATCTTCTGAAAACTGAATAAATAATCTTTCCATTGATGTATGATTTGTTATGATAGGACAATATTTGGCCGAGATACAACTATTTGAAAATCTGGAATCTGAGGGTGCAAAAAATTCTAAATGTTGAGAAAATCGCTTTAAAGTTGTCCAAATGAAGTTCTTAGCAATGCATATTACTAATCAAAAATGAAGTTTTGATATATTTATGGTAAGAAATTTACAAAATATTTTCATGGAACATGATCTTTACTTAATATCCTAATGATTTTTGGCATAAAATAAAAAATTGATAATTTTGACCCATACAGCGTATTTTTGGCTATTGCTACAAATATACCCCAGTGAATTAAGACTGGTTTTGTAGTCCAGGGTCACATATATGGTTGTTTTCAATACATGATACTTGCAGTTTTAAATGATCATGCTGGGTTGGATATAGTTACAGTTTAAAACTGAAAAATAAACAAATATGATGTTAATGAGTTTAAGAGCATGCGATGGGAAACATGAGGTGCTTTCATCATTATATAAATGAAAAACAAACCTAAGTTCTTGGTATAAACAAAGGGCTTTCATGCCATATCCCACACTGTGTCACATCACCCACCCACTTCAAACACACTCTTTACGACATTAGCTCATACCTTCTTTCTTTCAGAATTTATGTGATGATGTGTTCTTTTTATATTTCTTTTTAAAGATTCTCTGTGCTTTTTCTTGGTGCTCATAACCACGGCTTTGCTCAAAGCCAAGTGCCAGCGGTGTAATTTTCTCTAGTAATAGGGAAAACGAACGGGAGGTTGAAACAGATGCCGTTTGGAGGTCTGAGGAGAGTTCAAGCAACTTGGCAACGCACAGATCAATTACAGCTAATGCACCTCAGAGCACTGTAAAAAAAGAAAACGGCATCTTGGCAGTGTAGCGTGCTCAGAGCAAAGCATCTTCACAGGAAACACAATTTAATATAAGGTCTGATTTGGGCTTTTGAGCATATGTTACCTCTGCTTGTGTAAGACAGGGGAAACATGTCATTATAGCGTTCGATATCCACTATTATTTCTGTGGTGTTTACAACGTCAGTTCAATTCTCCTGGGACTATTAGCATTATTTCATTTTATGTTGTTGGCAGATGCTTTCTTATCGAAGTGAAGTACAGGCAACTGCGTATATAGTGTTTGTCATAATTACCTAAGAAAAACACTTAGAATTCAAGAACCAAAACTAAACTCTGAGTTATTTAACAATGATTTGCAACATCAATACAATTCCAAACATGGAGCCAGTACTGTTGGACTACTAATATAATGTAATTCTTTAATGGATCATGTCTTTCTTTCTTTCTTTCTTTCTTTCTTTCTTTCTTTCTTCTTTGACGTCCACTTGTAATGTTACTAAAAATAGTCAAAAAAGTCATAATTTAAAACCTAGACAGTTACATCATATTTTGTATGTCATAATCATGCTAATTGCATAACTTAAGATAATGAGTAAGCTACCTCATTCAGTTTGATTGCACTTAACATGGACAATGTTAATTGTTGAATTATGAATCACGCACTAGTACTATTTTGTTATCATACCTTTATATGACACAAATACAAAGAGTAGTATGGTAGCATATGGTTCCAAATTCAGTCAATTTAAATAGTACCTTGACTGTGGTTTGATACCATTAAGTAGCTTTTCAAAGTAGCTTTGATAAAGAATAGAGGTCCACCCTGTTTCACCGACATCCACCCGCTAGCATCGCCACTGCTTGGTATCGGTACTAACACCATGCAGGTTAGAAAAAGGGCAGAGGTGGCCTGAAAACAGCAGGACAATATGTCGCTGGGAATTTTATTAATGGAAGTGCAAGTCAGGAGGGAATGACAAAGACATACATTGCCTTATCAAGCCTAAATGGATAACTGAATCCAGAACAAACATGCAAAAGGAATGTATAATAGCTAAATATCTGTGTTGCCAAATCTGGTTTGGTCCAGTTTCTGACAAAAATGGCTTAAATAAATCAAACTGAAATATTTCTGCTACTTTCCTGTACAATACATTATTAAAGATTTTACACATCTTACAGATCTTTATGATTTAAAAACTTTAAGGTTTTGTAATTAATATAGCTTGTGTATAATGTCTTAAGGCTTAGAAACTGTTGTTGACTTTGTTCTTTTTCTTTTTACAGTCACTTTAATTAAATCATAGATCTTAAGTCTACGTCATATGTATAACGAGAGCATGGGCTAAAAGTAAATATTTTATAGTGATCTCATGTAAATTCTACATTAAACAGAATGTAAAATGATACTAGATTCAATTACACAGCAAAAGTGTTATTATAATTAATTCAGAAACTATTTGATTTAATCTTTCCATCTTCAAAGAGTTTTTTTCCAGCTCTTTATTGGCACTGCTCTTTTACCATAATGTCCTGTACCATAATTTGAGGAATGCAGGAATAAATATCTAACTTTTTGCAAGTAATATGCCTGGCATATGAATGAATCAGCTCTATCTGGCCTAAATATAAAGCATTGTGAAATATTTGGCCCTGTTAACCTTGTATGAGATCCTTGGCTTATAAAAAAAAGATTGTATAATATTTTAAATTAAAGAAAAAATTCACGTTAGATGAATTCATGGTAAAAATAAATACCACAGTTCCAATCACACTGCCTCTGCCCCAACTGAGATAAAAAACAAAAACAAAAACAAAAAAAAACGAATGAGAGAGAAAAGCAGAGATTTGTTCTATTTCTATTTGTGACTTCCATTCGGTGGTCTTACAATGGCCGACTGAAGCTAATCCGGATACATCCCGGTTTGAATAAGATGTTAAAAATTAAATTAAAAGGTCCTATGAATCAATAAATTGCTTCCTAGACACCAGGCAATTTTTACTATCTCTCTTCCTCTCTTTGTCTCTCACAAAACCCCTCTTTCCACTCAATCAGATGGAGTGAGGCAAATTCTGACCAGCTTAGATTGCAGACTGCAGATGAATATTTTATGCCATAAGACTGATGAGAAAAGTGAAGCGCTAATGCAAGTGGCTGCTCCACCTACACCAGTTTTCTATTTTCAATTACATAAATACAAAATTGATTACACAATATGCAGATTATTTGATTAAATATTCATCAGATATATTACTGTATATATTTGCTGTGAAAAGGCCCCAAATGAAAATAATTCAAAGACATAATTCAGGCAAATCATTAAAATGTAGCTGTATAATTAATTAACTTATTAAAGCTGTACAATAAGGTTCTATTTGTTAACCTTAGGTAAGTTACACTACACTAGTTAAGATTAACTAATAATGGAAAATACTTAAATCTACTACAGCATTTATAAATCTTAGTTCATATTAATTTCAGCATTTACTAATAAATGATCAAAATCAAAAGTTGAATCTGTTGATATTATTTACTGGACCTGAGATAGCATGAAGTAACAATAGGCAGTGGCGTTTAACCAAGATTAACAAAGAATAACAAATACTGTACAAACGTAATGCTCATTGTTAGTTAATGCATGAATTAAAGTTAACTAATGGGACTTTATTGTAAAGGGTTACTGTGGTTTGTTTCATTTCTATATCATGGACGTCTTTAGCCATTGTATAGCATTGTTTTCACATGGCAAGCAGTCCTATTTCACATGTAGGGCTAAAAAATAAATTTGAATATAAGTGAAAGAGAAATTAATACTTTTATGGTAATATCTTGCAAGATTACTTTGACCCTTAGCCAGCTGTCTCATTGACCTTATTACTTAGATTGAATTTCTCTCAGTAAGTGTTCTTAGTGAGGTTTGTATTTTACACACTCAAAAATAGTACTAAATTATTTTAATGTGCTATTGTTGAAGCTGAACGCTGAAGTGCCAGTACTTTGGCATAAGTATTATATTCCAAAATGTGAATGTTCTGTGGAGTCACCTTCACCGCAGAATTATGAAACATTAAGGAAAATTGAGTCGCTAAGACCATGAACTCTTTACATTAGATCATCCATATATTCTACAGAATTGTTGGAGCTTCACCGGTAGGGCTTTGTCATGTGTTTGATCCCAAGGAATGCATTAATTGGTAAAATGAATGGCATGAATGTAAGTTGCTTTGGATAAAAGCATAGATATAAATTGATTGAGCTAGGAATTATAATAAACATTTGCTTATACAAAATCTTTTCTGTCTTACCTCCTAAGAAACATGCATATGGGGGAAGCTATGGGTCATAGGTCAAGCTGGTTTTCTGCAAACTTTGAGATTGAAATAAATTATTCTCTTCAACATAGAAAACAAGAATTACTGTATACTTGAACACTTTGAGTCACTCATAAAGAAACTGCACTTTCAATATTAAAATAAAACAAACATTTAGAAATGCATTCACTCCTCTTTAGTAGTTATTCTGCAATTTAAAAACCATCGTCCAGCCAACCAACATCCCAAAATTAAAAGAAATATTATAATTATACCGCTCAAATGGTTTACTTAAGAGAGACATTACTTGGTTGGAGACTTGATTGAATATGATTGCAGTACGAGACATAAGTAGGTCTTTATGAATTTTAATAGAAAGTGGCTTAGTGTGTCTGATTTGCTGTGTGAAGGAGAACATAATGAATGGTCGAGAGTGCCACACTTGGAAATTCATTTTCATAAAATAAATTCTGGTGACCTCGTTGCATTTTGATAGTTCTCTGTGGTGCGCTTGCTTACCGTCTTTTCATTTTTTTACCGTTTTGACAAAATAACAAGATGAGGAGCCTTGACCCTGTCCAGTTGCCTGCCTCACTAGACACTTATTCAGACTTTCTCATTTCTCACATTTTATCTTTCTCCATCTCTCTCTCTTTCTCTTTCTTCTGCCCTCTCATGCCCAAGCCTAATTTGACAGATGAAAATCAAGGCCGCATTTTTCATCTTCTCAGCAAGCAGCACATACAGTGCTGAGATGCATGTGTGTGTGTGTGCATACAAACCTTGTTAGGCCCTGTAAGGAGGTTCTGCCTCCAACTAAAGTCCAAACCTCCAAATTGTTGGTCGACAAAGTCAAAACCAATACTGAAGGACATGAGAGCTCCACCATTTTTCATCGAGTAAAAGGAACAAGAAACTCCACTATAAAATCGACTCTATGCTCTTAAAAATAATGCTTGAAATGCAGTGATGTGAAAGAAATTATAGATCAGGAAACCCTTAGTGCAGTTTCACAGGAATTATGAAATGTCTATCTGTTAATTCTTTAAGCCTCATGGCTAATAACAACAGGCATGCAGTGAACAAGCGAGCAGAAACTGAGCAGACTGATTCATTACTGCAGACTTATTATTGTAGAACTGCTGGTGTGTGTAAGTGCGTGTATATTAGCAGTAGTTTAATTCTATGTGAAGCACTATTTTAAATAGATGTTGGCCAGACCAGGCATTAACCAGTACCAGCATGTGATATTCACTGTTAAAGAGACCAATTAAGCAGGACTGGTGCATATTTCCTTTCTGATATGATATGAAAGAAGCAAAGCTGAAATTAAAACTCCATAAAAGAATAAAGAGAAACTTTAATTAAAGATTTAACTGTGTTCTTTTATACAGCTAAATTTATTATTTTTTATTTTAGTGGTATTTATACAGTTTCAAACAGCAAAAACACTTTTAGATTTTATTTGTCTGCATAAAAAACACAAATTAAATATTTTTTGTCCTTGACAGAAACAAGATTAAATCCAGAGCAAATAGGGACTGTGCATAATTTTTGTACAATATCTCCTACAGCATTTCAAAGGAGATCTCAAAAAAACAAAACAAAACAAAAAAAAACCTCACAAATTGCTCAGATTTGCCAAGATACCAAGGGCCAGATTTATTAAACTGGGAAAATCAGCGTGAGACCATAATCCTATAGAATCACCAATGGGAATGGAAATTGTTCCAGTTATTTGACTATTGCAAATCTTTCTAAATCATGCTGCATGGTTTATTTAAATACTTTCCTCCCGTACATTTTTTGAAAGGGAAACTCCTATAAATGCTTATGCATTAAGGTCAGCCGCAAGATAGCTGTGTCCACGCCTTTTCATCGCTAACTTTTCATTGTGTGTCTTTAGTAAATCCTGATGGTAGTATTTTTTTTTTTTTTTTTTTTTTTTTTTTTTGCTTGTTGGAGTTTTGTTAGCTGTTAGTAAATCTGGTGCTGAAAGCCCTATTCGGACAGTAACTGTAATGAAGGCAGTAAGGAGGTAATTTCAGCATTTTTCAATTTTAAACCACCCAAGAGAAAATTCTCTGGTGAGTCACAAACTGAACTGAATTTTGGAAAACACCAGGGTTGCATCATAACTTAATTCTCATCCAAATCAACCTCTCTGTGTTTACAACGAGGAAATGGAAATGATTTTGATTTGCTGCTGCTGTAGGGCTTCTATTTGGCACTTTGCATAGCAATAAGAATTGACACAGTGGAGACTTGTTTAACAAATTCTAAAATTAAAAACATGAATAAAATTATGAGTAGGAGCTAATAAGAAGGAAACTAAGAGTTCAGTTGGGTCAGCAGTTAAATGAACCATTATGAAGTTTGAAAAAGCTAGACTATGCATAAAGCTGCAATATTAAAAGAAAAAAAAAAACAGTTTTATTTTGATGGTTGCCTTTAGAAATTCAGTTGTCTGTATAAAAACTTTGCTACCACAATGTCTAGAGTATTAGTTAAGTATCAGTAGACTGTTGGGTTAGGTGTAGTAAAATAAGTCAACATGTTACTATGGCAAGTTACAAAGTTACTTATAGTCAGTGTCTGTTTGGGTACTATCAAAATAAAGTGTTAGCTGATATATAACAGGCAGTCTACTAATACTATAATGCAGGAGTGTCCAAACTCGGTCCTGGAGGACAACTGTCCTGCAGAGTTTAGCTCCAACTTGACGCAACACACCTGCCTGTAAGTTTCTAGTATGCCTAAGACTTTGATTAGTTGGTTCAGGTGTGTTTAATTGGGGTTGGAGCTAAACTTTGCTGGAGAGTGGCCCTCCAGGAACAGGACTGGATACCTCTTGTGTAATGAAAGGTAGTTGATGTATACTGTACAGTAGTTACAAAGCAAAGTTACTTAAAGTCAACAGGATCTCTAAAGGTGACCATCAAAATAAACTGTTACCAAAAACTTTGGTACCAAATTTACCAGTACCTTTTCTATTAAGTTTATGCATCCTTCAACCCTAAAACACAACACAACGCAATGCATATTTCAAAATACAGTTAAAAAAAAAAACAGTGAAATATAATTAGGCCTACAGAAAATTGCTTCATATTAACATGGTACATTGAGCCGTACGCACATCTGTTAGATTATGTGTGTCACATTTCAGAGTTCATCTGACGGCGACTCCCCGTGTGAATTACTTGCTATCAGAATACATTGTTTTTCTTTCATGGAGGAGACTATTAGGAGCTGACACATGTGAAATGAGGATGAACCTAACAGAGAAAATTTATTGTAGACATGTAAGTGAGTTGATCGGCTGAGTCTAAGAATGAAAAAAGGTATGGAGATAAAGGCCAACACAGGTAAGTAAACATCATGCAGAGAAAATAATTTGTCTTCCCAAAGGGAGACTAGACACCTGACTGAGGGAATGAGTATGGTGCAGTCCTTGGCTGAATGTCTACTGCTTGCAGATAGATGTGATTAAAAGTCTGGACAGAGAGCAGTGTGCAGAGGGAAGGGGAGAGTCTGGTGTAGCCATGACAGAACCTGCTTTAGAAATCCAATCAGCCGCCACAACATTGGACATTGGAGAAAGGGAAGTCAGTGATGAAATCCACTCATGTGACCATAGTCAACAAAGAATTGGCAGAGGCAGTAGTTTGCCAGTAGACCATGACACAGCAGGGACAAGAAAAAACAATCAACTTCCAGGGGCATACGGGGCCAACAACAGCAGTTTCGGAGGAACAAGAAGGTTTGAGCAATGCCAGGGTGGCCAGATCCCAGTGGAGCAATGGAAATATTGGCACTGGCACATATCTGTGCTCTGGTGGGCACTCCTGTGAAACGGTTTCATCAATGGTAGTTTGTGATCTCACTGTGCACAGTCCATTGGATTGGAGTAATGATGAGGCCAGGTGGAAGATTGGTTTCAGGTTTAGGTCTCTGGAGAAGGAAGCCGGGAGAGAACGTCACTGATTCTTTGGCTTCGCAAAAGGACTAGAAGCGGTGCTTGAGAACACTGAGGAAGACTCATCATGTGTGGAGGTGGAAGCAGTGGCTGGTGAAGTATTTGTAGTATAGTGAAATGAGATGAACCTCTGGGATCTTGCTGGGGAACGGCAGAAGAACTGCAGAGGTGTTGATGAAAAGAGTTTAGTGGAGCTGTGTCACTATCACTTTTGGTCAATTGCTCTAAAAAGCAGGTGAAGTCAAGTGAAGTGTGATTTGTAGTTTAACATGTCCATCAAATGAATTATTCATAGCTGACCAGATGTTCTTGGACAAATGAATTACCAGATTTAGGGCCAGTTTTACTAAACAGTGGACATTTCTGTGGGTGATTTACCCTAACAATGCGTAAATTAAAGAACACAGACGCAACATCTCAATTACATATCGACCAACGCAATATACCAAGTGCAGCGCAAATTAGCGTAATTAAAGAATAAAAAAAAGAATAAAGAAACAAATAAGCCACAGTACACAGAAAAGAACCGGAGGCCAAAAAATGATGATTACCAGGTTTTGATAGACCTGGTATTGCTTGAGTCCTAGTTGAGGGTTTTATTTTCTCATCTTTTATTTCATGAAGCAAATTAAAAATAACATGGCTTGGCAATCTATATGTTCGGATAATGTGTTTTTCTTGCATTCCAAATAAATTAATACGTGTTGAAAAAATTCTCTCCCTTCTACCACATGCTCTCTGTTCCCTGCGTTGCCTCTCCTAGCAACAATAATTGCAGCCATTTCAAGTGCAAAATAGTTTAAGACATGCTTTTTTGGGGCGTTAAATAATGGCACAAATACCAGTAATTTGACGAGCACAAATGTTAGTAAATCTCATTGCGTGATTCATTTTAATACTCTCCTCACACAAATTTTGCGTCTGAAAGGGAAACTCCTACAAATGCATATTCAGTAAGGTCAGGCGCAAAAATAACTGTGTCCATGCCTTTTCAGCGCTAATTCGTACCTGCGCATCTTTAGTAAGTCTTGACAGTACTACACCAAAAGACGGTTTGCACTGGCGCAAGCTAACCTTAATGTTAATTGTTAAATACATGAAGTTTATTTTTAACAAAGTTCTGGAGGAGCACGTTCAGGTAGTCCAATCAGTGCAAGAGAAGGCAGGTATATATAGTTAAGTTTAGGGTTAAGATTAAGTTTATTTAACAAAGTTTGGGAGGAGCATGTTCAGGTAGTCCAATCAGTGCAAGAGGAGGCTGGTATATACAGTTGTCCCTCACCTCTGTCCTGAGACTGCTTCACAGCATCCCTCACCACCCCATCGCCTCACTCTTGTCTGGTTCCTATCCCAGTTAAAAGGGGGGAGTGGTCTGGGTTTGGGCCAAAATTCCCAGCTCGGAGCCCTTCCTCAGACAGCACACCAAATAAGCATACTTTATTATATCTGATTGCATTTATGTGTGAACTTGTGAATTGGCTAGTGTAGCTAAGCATCTTGGTCTAGTGAGAGCAATTAGGGCAGGGACATAGATAGAGTATTTCAGCTTTATGAGACCAGAATATTCCCACTACTGTGAATAGAATGGCACAGAATTGCTGGTAGACCAAACCAGTGAGTACTAGCCCACTTCAAGCATTGCTCAGAGCAATATTACTTTCCTGTGGACATGCAGCTAGAAATAGCTTGTCTTTCTAATCATGATGCCCGGAAGAGAAATCAGGAGTGAATGTGCTTACTGTCCTTCCTCTCCTCATAAACCATTCCAAATCACAGTATTTATGGTTGTTGGCCACTTTTAGTTATAAACAATCACTTACAGTTTTTTTTTCCAAGAGTCCTTCCAAAATAATCACACAAAATATTGTGAAACTGCCATTCATTTTTCAAGGTGATATAAGTCCAATAATGTGTATTTCACTGTTTCTGGCATGGTGTTTTATTTCATCTCAATAAAAGAAGAACATTTCTGTAATGGCTGCTGGACAAATTGCTCATCTAATTGAAAAGATTAAAAGTTCTTTAGGGGGTTGAAAGGTTAATTGCTAATGGCAAATCATAAAAAGCTGACCACAATGCAGTGTTTCAATTTATAATGTATCTACAAAAGGTTCATTTTTTTTAGGAAAATTTAGGATATTTTCATATTGGGTTTTGCCAAGACTTACAGCCTACCATATGGACATGCTAAACCATCTGAATGCTAAAGTCTATTCAGCAGTGGTCCTTCACTTGTTTGTGGTTTTGCAGTCTGGAGAGACAAATCTTAGACTCTCAGTGATGCACACAGTCCGTTCAGTGGTGTTTGATGTACAATTAACAAATATACATCCCGTTCCCCGTAAAATGATGCAGCTCGCTGTTTAATGACCATGGTATGATGCATTGTTGGAGAAATTAACTAGCTAGATTCAACTGTTTCCCAAAATCTTAATAGTCATATGGTCACGCCTCTGTAATTTCAACCATGTTGGTTCAACTGTTGTAATCCTTGTTATTTTGCTTAATTGGATGTTTGATTCATCAGGGTTCCCTCATACTTCATACTCCAGGGTTCCCTTAAACATCCCTGATTGCTGACATGCTAAAATATGTTGAACTATGTATAATGATGAAGCATGCAACCATAGTTGTTTGTGGACTTCAGGAAGAGCCAGCAGCGGCCCTACACTCCTCTTATGATCAGTGGGACCCCCGTGGAGAGGGTGAGCAGCTTCAAGTACCTGGGTGTAAACATCTCTGAGAACCTGACTTGGACTGCACACATCCAAACACAGGTCAAGAAAGCTTGGCAAAGACTGTACCATCCGCGACAGCTGAGGAAATTCAGGGTCTCATCAGCAATCCTGAAAACTTTCTATTCAGGGACCATAGAAAGTGTATTGACTCAGTGTATCTCAGTGTGGTATGGAAACAGCTCCAGTCAAGACTGCAAAGCTCAGCAGAGAGTTGTGCGCTTAGCTGAGCGTATCTCAGGGTCTGCTCTCCCCTCCCTGCAGGACATCTACCTCAAACGCTGCAAGAGCAGAGCTGTAAAAATCATCAAGGACTCAAATCACCCTGGTAACCGCTTCTTCACTTTGCTACCATCTGGTAAGCGCTTCTGCAGCCTGATGGTATAAACTGAGAGACTTAGGAGGAGCTTCTTCCCCCAGGCCATCAGGCTCCTAAACTCAAACTCGGTCTCATAACATCAACATGACGCCACTTAATAATCACTAATAATACCATGCATATTGCTATGTAAATAACCTGTACAACCTGTTTGCACATTCTCTTGCACATTTCTTCTTATAGTATTTATGGTCTACAGTATACTGTCCTGCACACTTATTTTGCACATTTTTTGTATTTTATTTTTTATTTCTACTTCATTTTTTACCTTTTATATTTATGTATATTCTTGTGTTTGTTTTGTACTGTCCATGGAGCGGACCTGACTAACATTTCACTGCTGGTTATACTCTGTATAACTGTATGTGACAAATAAAAATCTTGAATCTAGTTGGCTAATGTTGCTTTTGAGAACACTCCCCTGATTGCCTGAATTTATGCAACTTCTGGGTAGTAAAATAATGTTTACAAGGTACTGGGTTGATAACCGTAAACAAATCTGGAGGTAGAACTGAAGCAGCCGATGTGATTATACTTTATTTGAAAAGTATTCTTATATTTTTTTTAAATAGCCAACTAGATTTATTACACAATAAAACTATTACTAGATTTATTCACCGCATAAACACAAGGACATACAATGTTATTTGAGAAGAAAGTATTTTAAAATCTTACTGGTTTATCTTAAACCCATTAATGTGTACAAAACAATTGTTCTGGCAAGAAGAACACTTCAACATTACTGAAGGCCTACTTTTAATGCTGAACTAATTTATCTAGAAGTTTTACATGTATTTTATTTGTCACGGTGCACACACGAGGGAGGACACAGGAACACGGAGATAACTCAAATCATAGTCTTTAATGGACATCAGGGCAGGACAAGGCAAGGCAGACACACAGGAACACCGGGGAGTAACGAGTAGACCAGACCACACGAAACTGAACAGGCATCAACTTAAATACACAGGCTAATCAGACACAGCTGAACAGAATGAACTAATGATCACATGAAGCAAGGACAGGAAACAAACCAAATAAGGAAACAAGAGGCAGAACACATGACACACGACAGAACCCTGACAGTACTCCCCCCCTCCTGGAAGGCATGTCCCACGCCATAACAGTTCCACCAGGGAGGGGGGGGTGGGCGCTCTGGAGGCCCCTCAGGACAGAAACACAGGACGGGGACCTCCAGAGTGGAAGAGAAAGACAGGAGGCCATGGCAGTGCAGGGGAATCCGGGGATTCAGGCGGACATGGCGGAACAGGAGATTCAGGTGGCCATGGCGGGTCAGAGGAATCCCCGGATACAGGCGGCCATGGCGGTGCAGGGAGCTCCAAAGGCCATGGCGGAGCAAGGGGCTCAGGAGGCCATGGCAGGTGGTCCTTCGTGGCCGTGGCCTTGTTCCTTGGCCCACCCACTCCACCCAGAGCTCTGCTACCCCCCCAAAAATTTCCTTGGGGAATCCAGGGGGTATCAGGAGCCCTCCAGGGCTAGACACACAGGACAGTACATCCCACAGGAACCAGAAGCCCTCCTGGGCCGGTTTGGAAGCTGAGGCTTCCTCCGGGCATGACATGACATCAGGGGCCCTCACAGGGTCCCTCAGCAACCGCTTCCACCTCCACGACAAGGGAGCAGACGGCTAGAATGGCCCCCACGGCCACAACAAGAGGAGCCACCTGCCCCAAACAAGTCTCCGTGGACAAGACAAGACATGGTACTTAAAATGTTCCTGTGGGCACGACAAGACAAGACAGACACACGGCACTCCTGGCCGTGTTGTGGACTGGATCCACGGGGCTAGCGGCGACCGACGGGCATGAGTCAGTGACAATCCGGCGGGCTTGAGTCAGAGGCGGGTCGGCGGCGTGAACAGGGGAGCCGCGGACGGCGGCGGAAACGAGCGGCAGCCCGTGCTCTGGACTGGGGAGCCGCGGACGGCGGCGGTGATTTCCCGCGATCGGCGGGCTGGAGAGAGCCGCGGCCGGCGGACTCGCGGCACTCCCGCCGAGCTCCCACGCGTTGCTGTCTTCCACGCCGTGGGACACAGACAAAACAGGAACAAAATAAAAACTTTTCAAAAGACGAAAAATAAAACGTGGTGAAGGGGCGCCGCTTACTGTTTCGGTCTGGTCTTCTGTCAAGGTGCACACACGAGGGAGGACACAGGAACACAGAGATAACGCAAATCATAGTCTTTAATGGACATCAGGGCAGGGCAGGGCAGGGCAGGGCAAGGCAAGGCAGACACACAGGAACACCGGGGAGTAACGAGTAGACCAGATCACACGAAACTGAACAGGCATCAACTTAAATACACAGGCTAATCAGACAGACACAGCTGAACAGAATAAACTAATGATCACATGAAACAAGGACAGGAAACAAACCAAATAAGGAAACAAGAGGCGGGAACACATGACACACGACAGAACCCTGACATTATTGTTGTATTTACTATTTACTTGCCTCCAAATGTAAAACACAAACGGATTAATCGCTTTCCTTGTCAGTCAAACAGTGACAGTGTCTGAAACTAAAGGCAGCTGCCTTGCTGTCTCATTGTCCTGTCAGTCAGTGACTTAACAGATAGCTTTTTTAAAGCTGTTTCCTTAGGAAAGCAGTTTTAGACTAGCTTCCATGACCATGTGATCTAGAACAAATTCAAGTGGTCTTTAGGCATAATCAAGCAAATATATCTACAATCACAGGGGTTAAACTTTTTTTTGTCACTATTCATCTTAATTTTTTTAACGTACGAGCAGGCACAGACATTTTTAACTTGAATGTGGATGGCTTCCGGTGTCAGCCACAGTTACAGTTATTTTAGCTGTACAAATCAATCTGCTATTTGTCATCATATTTTAATTTACAGTATTAACATAATGATTAACATTCTGGTTTATAGAGCAAATTGTTGTACTGTTTACTGAATTTTGTTATTTTCCAAGTTATTTACTTATAGACGTTAATGAATCTAAAGTCTTGCACAACTTATAGCTTATTTCTGCACTAAAGAATATGGTGGGTATGGTGTACATTTGTCCAGTTGCTTTTGGTAAATGCGGTATGGGGTTAAAGCTGCTCCTGCATATGAGTGGATGTTGCATTTCATTTAGTGATCTCAATCGAAAAGAGAACAGTGAGGTGGAGTACGTGTCTGAGAGAGGAGCATGACACTCCATGAGAATAGTGCTGCTCAAGACAAATATATTGCCTCTATACCAAGGTCAGATCAAGGCGAATGTTGCATGATGGGTAATATAATGAACTTTCCTTTTTTTTTTTTTTTTGAGTTAGTCATATTCTCTAAATGCCAACAGGATGAGTGTTATTCATTTTTCAAGAACGAGAGTGGAGAATAAATAATAAAATTAAACTTGGTTGACTAACTGCCAATATAACAACAACAACAATAATCTATCTATCTATCTATCTATCTATCTATCTATCTATCTATCTATCTATCTATTTTATTTTGGTGCTACACCAAAAATAGCCACCAGCTGAAACCCAAACTTCTGTAGAATTGTTTTGATGCCTTTTCCTGTCACAAATGTTTAAATATCTGTCACAGTTTTACTTGTATCACAAAATAAGTACCTAATATGAAACTCAGACCATTCCAACAATATGTATTTTGACAAGATTCTAAAACGTTTTGATTCTAAAATATTGTAGTAGATTTTGTAATACGACACTTGACACCGCCCACTAAGAGAGGAGTCAGCTAAAATAATTTAAATATCATTTCCATAGTAACACAATGTCTGATTTCAAAATGGTTTTCATTGGATAAATTTTCAAATTAAGCTTTGAATTAAGCTTTCAAATTATATCTAATTTACGATGATTAAAATATGTTATGGGGGAAAAAAGACAATTAAGGGGTTAAGATACATAATGTATGTTACATGTATTTACTATAATAATAACAGTAAATTATGTATAATTACAAGCAGCAAACCCTAAACTAAACCCTAATCTTAACCCTATAGTATATACAAAGGTAATTAAAGGAGTAGTTCACTTCCAGAACAAAAATTTACAGATAATGTACTCACCCACTTGTCATCCAAGATGTTCATGTCTTTCTTTCTTCAGTCGTAAAGAAATTATGTTTTTTTGAGGAAAACATTTCAGGAATTATCTCCATATAATGGACTTCTGTGGTGCCCGCAAGTTTGAACTTCCAAAATGCAGTTTCAGTGCAGCTTCAAAGGGCTCTAAACGATCCCAGCCGAGGAAGAAGGATCTTATCTAGCGAAACGATTTGTCATTTTCTAAAAAAAAAAAAAAATAAAATATATACTTTTTAACCTCAAACAATCGTCTTTTGTAGCTCTGCAATGCGCATGCATACTCTGTGCAGTCCTGTTCGAAACAGGGTATGTCAAAAAGCTCCCATCTCATTTTTTCCTCTAACTTCAAAATCGTCCTACATCACTGCAGAAGTACCAACCCAGTGTTTACAAAGTGAACATGCAAAGAAGGTCAAACGGCCTTTATAAAAAAAAAGGTAAAACAGCAATGTAGGATGATTTTGAAGTTGAAGGAAAACATGAGATGGGAGTTTTTTGACATACCCTAACTGTCATGAACACACATGTCATTTTTTTTTTTTTTTTTTTAGAAAGTGACCAATCGTTTCACTAGATAAGACGCTTCTTCCTCGGCTGGGATCGTTTAAAGCCGTTTGAAGCTGCATTTAAACTGCATTTTGGAAGTTCACACTCAAGTCCACTATATAGAGAAAATTCCTGAAATTTTTTCCTCAGAAAACACAATTTCTTTACGACTGAAGAAAGAAAGACACGAACATCTTGGATGACAAGGGAGTGGGTACATTATCTTTAAATTTTTGTTCTGGAAGTGAACTAATCCTTACACTGTAACAATGTCACTTTAAAATAAAGTGTAGTGGGGAAAAGTCATATATGAATGTATAAGAAATTAATTGATTGATTAATTGACTTATTTTTTCATGCTTAATTTGGCAATTCAGTTTATTTCGAGTTTATGCTGATGAATGTACATTAGCCAATAGGTGGCATAATGCCTAATTAGCTAAATGTTTCAGAGTGAAAGCAAGGCATTCCAGTGGCCAGTACACTATTAAGAACAAAAAGCCTAAATTCAAATTAAATGCTGGCTAAAAAATAACCTATATGATTTTACATGCCATTTTTGATTATGCTAGCCTAGTTGTCCTTCAGCAACAGTTGTTTCCCATTGTACAATGCATATCTAAAATCTCTAGAAAGCTAGCAAACAATAAACACCAAACAAACTAGTTGGGAGATCAATGTTGGAACCCATTAGGAGTGAGAGAGTGGGCTGGAGAGTAGGGGGGCTCCCAGCAATAAAACCATATGACTTACATTAAGTGAGAAAGATGAAGTACCAGGACAGGAGGAAATGGGATTATGATGTGGCCTGAGGGGAATGAATATCTGGCAGAAGTATTGCACGATCAAGGGTGACTCAGCTCCAGCAGGTGAAAAGAAATGAAATAAATAACCCCCTCCCATCTTCTTCATCTTTCTTTCTTTTGTCCCTTCTTCCTGTTTGCCCATTATGAAATAATAATAATAAAAAAAAGATTTGCATTGCAGGTAGGAGAAGAAAAACTGGATAGAGGCAGATAAGAGAATGAGAAGCAAATATATAAGATATGATTTTTAAGGCTGTCAGATAATTAAAAAAAATAATAATAATAATAATTCATGATCAATCAAATGGATTGCATAAATATGTTCTAATAAATGTCCCAAAACAAAGATAAGCCTGTTACTGGCAGATCACAGCAATCCATTGTACACTAGGGAAAGGGTTGTTCACGTAGGACACGTTTGCACAATATGTCTTCAATATTTTTTTAATCACTGGTCTAAAAATAAATACAGAATAACACATTTAGAGACCGCATCTGACTCTTTTCCCTAAAACTAAATGAGAATATATTGGTCTGGTGTAAACAGACTAATTATAAAATATGTAATTAACTCAAACACATAAATATCACTGCTTACTGTCAAGTTCAGACAATTTTTAAATGACTTAGTAAAATTAAAGGTACATCTCTTCATGTACATCTCCATCAACCATTATAACACTTGCAGTGTTTACTGAGCTGTTGACGATCCAAAAGGAAAAAATAGCTGAACTTCAGTTCACATTTAAAATACACAAATGATATCTGAAAATGATTACTATTTTCTTATAGTTCATATTTTTAAAATGCTTAAGAGCACTTGACATGGAACATGAATTTATGTTGGATTAAACAAACAAACAGTGAGGACTTTGCTTCCTCTTTTCAGAGCTTCCACATGCTACTGTTACGTGGTACTGCAAACTTAAAAATTCAGACATTAATTGCAATAATTTTCTTTTTCTTTTTTTTTTTAAATATGAATCACACTAAATGAACATGTTAAATCAAACCCTAATTATTTTGTCTCATTATGCTACCGTATTTAGTGGCAATTAATCATAAAATCAAGTAAATACAGGTGACAGGAAAGAGCTTAGTCCAGCTGTTTCAATCCTTTTCCTGTCCCCGCAGCCCCCACAGTCCATCTCCCAGGAGTCCTTTAAATGCACAGCCACAGTGACAGAGGAAGAAAGAAAGCAGAGAAACACTGAGCATGCTTACCAGGAAAACCAAGCCTTTATAAAAAAAGAATAATAATAAAAAACGAATATTAGAAAAGCTCTCGGAGGGATGCGATGTAGATGGAATGGGGAGGGTGACAATTAGCTAACCTAAATGCCAAAACTGCTTCCTCCGCAGAGCCAGCTTAACCTATTACTGCCATCTGAGTCACTGTATTACCCCTTCAGCATTCATCTTCCCTTAATGCCCATAAGAGTCACCGGCTTACGTCTGGGTATGAGCGTGGGCTTTGTTTGATTGGTCATCCCATGTGTGTTGGAATTCAGATGTTCCTATTGATGTAATAGATGCATTATCTCTAATGCATCTAATGTGAGCATGGATTGAAACACATCCGAGACAGTGGGGTGCTCTGTATTGTGAAAGCATACAGAGCAGCATAGTAGTTCTTCATTGTTTCGTTCAGTGATAGACTGAGCTAGAATTGGCTTTGTATTTCATCAGGTTTCCTCTTCTGCAAATATGAGTGACCTTGATTTAACCCTCTCCTTGACTGGTGACTGGTATTACATAAGCACAGAACAGTAGGAGAAAGTAGAATAATGTGGTTTACCAATTTTGGAACAATATTCTCTCAACCGATCAGATTATAGGGGGAGGTTCATAAGTTATATTGTATTTCAGTCTGTTGTAAATCTTTATGTGAGCAACCAACTGAAATTCAGGTCTGTGTTTATTGAAAACCATTTCCTTCACTGTCATTCTTATGTCTTTACATTTAAAATAAGTGCATTTTCAGACTTGATAAGTACATTTCCAGCTATTACACCCAACAAAAAGCCCCCCCCTCAAAAAAAAACAAACAAAAAAACAAACTTGAACGCATGGTTGCACTTTATTTTACAGTGCGTGTATTTGTGTATACTTACAGTGTACTTACCTAAGAAAATATAAGGTAACTACATATGTTAAGGTTAGGTTTAAGGGTAGGTTCAGGGTTAGTACCTAGTTATTATTACCTAGCTATTGTACATATATGTAAATGAGGAACAGGACTGTAAAATAAAGTGCCACCAAAACCATAATTGATGGACAAAGTGACACAATAAGAGCAGGATTTTGGACGTAAAGAACAATCTGTCCATACACAATGCTAAAATTGTGCGTGATACAACATAATCAATCACAAAATAGTGGTGTTGCTTTCCTGAAAGCATCTCTAGCCAACTATGGTTGCAAGTTCTGTTAATACCAATAAAGTTCAATGAATTTGTTTTATATCAGAGGTGGTTCTTTGGTCCAATGATTTTTCAGTGTTGGTAAAGCTATGCAACTTCACAAAAACAAACAAAAAGACTAAATGTAGCGTTGACAAAAGCTTGTTGTTTTGTTGGAGTAAGACAAAATAAGAGCAGGATTTTGGACGTACAGAACACACAGGACATTCTATCCATAAACAATGCTAAAATTGGGTGTGATACAATATCACAAAATATGGTCAATCAGTGGTGCTTTCCAGAAACATATTTAGTCAACTATGGTCGCAAGTTCTCTCATTACTAATAAAGTTAAACAGTTTTGTTTTATATGAAAAGTGATATTTCAGTCCAATGATTTTTCAGTGTTGGCAAAGCTACACAACGCCACAGGAAAAAAAAAAAAGTAGCATAGACAAAACCTTGTTTTGTTGGAGTAAGACACAAAAAAATCAACACTGTAAAAAATGACTGATTTTAACGGTAAAAAACTGTGAAAATTCTACAGTAAATACCTGTTAAATGGTTAACGGTAAGTTCCCCTAATATATACGGTGAAAAACTATAATAGACATTTTAGACAATTTTACGATGAAATACCGTTTTTGAAGTGAAAAAAGAATGTAAAATTTACAGGGAAAAACCGTAAATTGACGTTCCCAGAATTCCCTGATTTTTTTACTTTGAAATAACTATGTTTCTTCTTTGTTTTTTCTTATCAGTTATGTTTATTATATTTATCTAATGTTGTTAAATTAATGTTTAATGAGTCTCACCATGATGGTGTTTTGTGTTTGTGTGAATGACACTGTGCACCTTCTATGTATGTTATTGTTTAAAAGCTGCTTGTGATGGGCTTTGGTTCATCATGTGACTTTCTCATCACCACCTGCATTTGGTGGTTATCAATGTGTTTCAAAGGTACAAAACAGATTTCAGTACTTCAATAGATTGGTATATTAACATTATATCAGTGAATGAAATTACGGTATTTAACTGTAAATTTAAGTTAAAACCTAAAATGTTGCTACCGTATTTTTAACGGTAGAATTCCGGCAACCACAGCTGCCATTTTTTAACCGTAAATTTTTACAGAATTTTTTTTACAGTGAAGGTTAGACACAATTAGATACAAAAAGATAAAGTTCAATGTTGGTAAAGCAACACAATGCCACAGAAACAAAACAAAACAAAAAGACAGAATGTAGTGTTGACAAAAGCTTGTTGTTTTTTGGAGTCATGGCTGGTTAGGACAAAAACTGATCTAACTCCGGTTAGGTCACAATATTGGGTTTAGACCTGTGATTGTCAAAGAATGTTGTTCCAGGACCAGCAGAGTATGCTAATTGAGGAACATGCTCTACTTGGCTAAATCACACAGTGTACTGAAACAGATTATAATATGGAAAAACAAGAACTGGGAGATTATTTTTAGCATGGTCACATCTGGTGACACTAGCTGAAACAAGGTCACGAAATAAGGGCCATTTCACTTCAGACGTCTCAGCTGTATTGATAGTGATGTTTAATGTGCGTCTCTTGTTAGAAGAGCTTTACTCTTGTTGCTATTTGGAGATCAGAGGACTGCAACATAAGACAGATATTGAATAGCAAACCCTCACACACACAACACAGACACTTGCGTTCTATACTACTGTCCGTTTGCAAACTATAAGCCTCATACCATTGCTTATCAGGAAACAGAGAATGAGGACGCCATGAAGCTACAAATGGATTTAAAGCCTGAGTGGAAAAGAAGAAAGAAAACAGTGCTTATTCATACAAATGAGTGGCTCAGCATTTTCCAAATGAGATTTGCATACAATTTCTGGTGGTTCTGTGTAATTTAAACTGCAAAACAATTTTGTGCATGATGAGAAGTGGCATTACAAGCATAGTGTAGGAATTCAGTGTGTGTGTATGTGTGTGTGCTCTGTGTTTGTGTTCAAGACTAGAATTGTACTTTCTGAACCCAAGTGGTCACGGTTTAGCTTGTTTAGTACGACCCTGTTAGCCCCTTCTGTCAGATGTCATAACAACACCATCTGGTACTAAAAAACATCCTTCTCATATGACAGTCATTTTAATTGATTAAACAAAGTCTCTGCTCAGGGATATTATAGTAGTGCTGCTTGATGTTCCAGAAAGTCTGGTTGATCAAGAGCATGACAATATTATTCAGAAAAATAAGATTTAGTTTTATTTTTTGATCAATTTTAATCTTTTTTGATTAACAGGTGAGCATATTAAACCAAAACATTTAAATATGAGTCTATTTAAATATGAATCAGATAGAAGCACTTGGAAGAGAATTCAAGTCATTAGAATATAATTCAAATCAATAGAGCTTTTGACGAGTCAATAGGTTGAAAGCCAAACCATTGATTTATGTGTGAACATAGTAGCAAAAGCAATTAAAAAATTCAAAAGAATGGACTTGTGACAAGGTCCAAGAAACAATCAGGCCTTTATTTTAAGCTTCCATTTCTAGATGAGTGATTTTTGCTAAGAAAACAGCAGGAAAATGGCAAGAAAGTATCTATGAGCTGGCAAAAGCTATGAGAAAAGCTACTATTTCACTACACATAAAGTACTTACCCTAGCCAAAGACCCAAAAATGCATTTAGCCTTGTCTGAGGCCCATATTAAAAAATGAAGACTTTTGGGAATCCATACTATGGTCTCATGAGACCAAATCAATCATTTTGGATCTAACAGCATCCAAAATGCTATGCCTTTGCTAGGGTAGGAGTGCAGTGAGAAATGCCTGTTCCCCACAGAAAAGATCAGCGGCAGTAAAGTTCATATAAAGGGATTTATGAGTGCTGAAGGGTTGCTTTATCAATGATGTCATGAATTTTAACATGTATTATGGAATTTTGAAACAGAAGATGCTCTCATTCCCATCACGGTTTGGCATTTTTTCAAAAAGACAGTGACTTTCTACATTCTCCCAAGGTGAACATCTTGCAGAGGACAAGTATTTTACCTGACCTTAACACTATTGAGTGCCTGTGGGGGAGTTGTAGAGACAATTCGAGCAACAATCCCTATCACACATCAGGGCACTCCAGACCCAGCAGGCACCAGACGTCTATGTAACGTCAGGTTGACGTTGGACATGACGTCAGACAGATGTTGCATTTTGGTTGAAAATGAAAATCAGGTTGACGTCAATATTTGACGTCAGTTTGACGTTGACTTAACGTTGGATTTTAGTTACACAACCTAAAAACAACAAAATCTCAACATCAGCTGACGTCGGTATTGGACATCAATTTAACATTGACATTAGACATTGTATTTACATTGAATTTTGGTCACCCGACATCGCAACCGAAATTTAACCAAATATCAACGTCTTATGAGGTTGTGTGCCTGTTGTGTGCCTGCTGGGGAAGGTCATCTTCCAGTAGTTAAAAAAGATAGATGTGATAATTTGTTGTGAACTTGTACAGTCAATGCCAAGAAGGGTCAGAGCAGTATACTTAAAAAATAACATACTGTACTAGGTACATACTAGAATGACAAATTTGTTGAATTTAATCAAGTGTGTACTCACTTTTATAACCCTTAATTTAAGCAAATTTACCTAATTTAACATTCACAGAGATTTATGACATGTTTTTTTCTGTTTCTTGCACTCTCAAAAATAAATCTGAAGAACCTTTTTCTGTTTGTCTCTCCAAACATCACATGGATTATTATTATTATTATTATTTTTTTTTTTTTTTGCTACAGTTGTGTTTGGCTTGTACACTAGAGGACTAAAGATATTATGTACTATGTCAAAGATGGTCAAATTATGGCCTGCGGGCCAAAGTTGTCCCGTGATGACCTTAGATTTGGCCCACCATGCGTTGTCACAATATTTATATTTAAGTTTACCTTTTTGATTAAAGAAGGTAAACTTTAATGTCAGTTTTGCATAGAATGCAGTATTGGATATAATGCAACATTTACTTTTGGCCCACAGCCCTCAATCAATTTTAAATAGTGGTCCTTCATAGTAAAAAATTGGTTACCTCTATTATGTATTGTTGTTATGTACAATTATTATACATGACTACTTTCAATTAACTCTTCCATTAAACTGCTTAAGGGTGGGCAAAATTGTGTTTTATGCATCACTTACATGTAAGCATTCCAGTGATACACATCACCAAAAACTAATTAGGCTTGTTCGGTTACCAATTTTGGTAACCGATATTGTTATAAATTGAACAAAACCTAAAAGGTTTCATAATTCACAATATCACCATGTTAATAACTCAAATTAATTAACAAATGAATAATAAATTATGAATTGCACTAACGTTATCCGGTATGTACCATATAGCAAATCTCAATTTCTCAAATGTTATATTGTTGAAAGACAAGTTGTATATAAAACAAAGAATATTGGAGTATGTTTTACTATTTTAAAATCTCATATTTAATTTAATTGTTACACATTGTTTTTTTTTATAATTTAAATATAGTATCAATTTCTGGGTGAAAGTTGTTTCTACACAATATGTTTTAATGTATATAGCAAATCTCGGCTGTGTGATTATTTATATTGTCACAAAATGTAAACTATATGTATCTATTTGTATACATACAGTACAATGATGTAAAGTGATATATACTATACTGTATACTGTATAGCTTAATTGCATGTATCATCTCAAAATATATCCTATATTATCACCCATCTCTAATCTGCTAAATGCGACTATAAGGCATGAAGACATTAACGTATTATAGACATTAACAAAATCATTTTCTGTAGCAGTGTGTATTGTGAAAGCACTATACAAATATTTTTTACTTGACTTGAGATAAACAGGAATGCTAACAGATTGTATAAGTATTGTAGACCCCTTACTGAAAGCCTAAATATGACTTTTTCGAAATAAATTCTGAATGTGCCAGTTATGTACATGTATGTATGAATTTTTCTTGACGGCTGTTTCAAAGCTACTCAGAGTTACTGTTAACAACATTTGATCATCGTTCCTCAAATGCCATGAACACACTCACATAGTCACACTCAGGCACACATGCACACATCAGACATCTAATGCTTGCCTTCCCTCTCTAACACAGTCATGCTTGATTTTCTTTCAGTATATTGGTCATGGCTTTCATCGACAACACAGGTGTGAGAAATCCCACACTTTAGCATTTGTCTTGGTAATCCATATAGGAAATTGAATTGGCCAGTGATGCTTGAGAACACATCCTCCTGAAATCCAGCCAAGGTGTAATTCTGCTGGGCTCATACAAAGGGTCGTCATACAGCGATCAGAGGTCAACAGAAAACTAATTGAGGTCTCTTCACTGTGCCCCATTCTCCATGCCTGTGCAGACGTCTAATGGGCTGTACCAGGGCATTATGGGACCAGAACAGATCTGCTTTGATTTGCTGAGGTGAATGATGAAGGCACCAGTGGCTCAGATGTTATAAAGTCTGGAGTGGTGTTTATGTGGTGACCCCTTGCCTCTGTGCTATTAAACCTGGGTAGATTTTTGCAATAAAAGGGACAATTCCCACAAAAATAAAAATGCTGTCATTTACTCACCATCATATTGTTCCAAACCTGTATAACTTTCTTCTCTGGAACACAAAACAACATATTTTGATGTATGTCAGCTGTTTTTGTCCTTACAGTGAAAGTCAATGGTGTTTAGAACAACACCGGACCCCATTTTCTTTTGAGCTCCACAGAAGAAAGAAAGCCATACAGGTTTGCAATGGCATGAGAGTAAGTAAATGATGACAGAATTTTCATTTAAGGTTGAAATATTACTTTAAAAGTTTGTCATTTATTTATGCTTTGTGTATCTTACAGATCCAAAGCTTCTTCACACATTTTTTTCTCTCTCTGGCATAAATGGCCTGAAAATTGTATTTGAAGACAATTTTTTTCCATGCTGATTTACATTGCATTCAACCTTGCTCTACTGTATGGGCTACAAGGAATGCTTTTGAAATGAAACAGTTTGATGTACTGTATGAAAACATGTTGTAAATTTAATACTTGGCAACATCTTTTCTGGTTGAAAAGGAACTAGCCTCCAGAAAGCAGCTTGGGCTACAAAAACATCAGAATCCCATATTTACATATCAATATATCAACATACTAAAGTATTTGAATATTTGTTGAATAAGTTAGACTTTGCTGTTCTGTTTATGATACCTGTTGTTATCTCTCTCAACATTAACCTCACCAAACCCAGCGATCATGATTAAATCTACATCATGAATGTAATGGAACAAACATCATCTGCCCTGAAGTTACAGAGCCAAGTGATATTTTGCTTTATAAACCAGTCCTGTCATAACCTAATCGTTATTCAAACAGTAAAACCTTTTTTTGCCAAAACAAAGAAAATTTCAAATCCATTTAAATTTAAGTCAGTCATTTTGAGAGTTGTCTCCAATTCTCTTGTGCTTGACTCAATTTGTAATAACTTGCCTAACTTCACATGCTTTTGGGGGGACGCATATCACATCAAATCTTGTCATTATTAAACTGAATATGATAATATGCAGTTCTCAGCTCTTTCATCTAAGTGATGAAGTGTGGTTGTAGGGCTCTGTGACTTACAAATCTGGAGGGAAGGCAATGTACCAAACTCAATTCATAGCTCTAACAACGTTCCTCAGACGTGTCATCTCAAACTCTTTGGGAAAAGATAAAAATGATAATTGATTTCAATGACGGTGGCTTATATTCCATCTTTGGTGCTGAAAAGGCAGCTTGTAAAACCACAGGAGTGAGAAACTCATCTGCTTCTTTAACAAGCTGTGCAAGTCCTTCCATATGATTCACTGATGAAGGGAATGTACCAAATACAAGTGAGTTGCCTATGAAGACAGCATTATAAGCATCCCATTTCACCCTTAAGTTACTACACAGCCACTTAAATATGGGGTTTGATTTGTTACATACTTCCTAATAAATATATTTATTTATTATAAATACAATTATACATTTTCCAAACCAAAAACAGACCCTTAAGCATTTACCTTCATAGCCAGTAACCCATTGCTTTCAATAGGAAAAATTTAAAGACAACAGTCTGACACAAAGGGCATCAATAGTTTTCTGATAATAAATCTAGCTTAAAAATATTTTTATAATTTATATTTATATAATATGAATATATTTATATACATATTTGATTCTTTACATCAGCCCTGCCCTAAACCGTATGTATAAAAGTATACTTTAACTTCATATATTCTATTATATGTTTTTCATGAACTAAACTTTATATTTTGCGGATTGCGAAAATTGCTTCCAAATCATCAGGTCTTGATCTATCGCCTTCAGTCCACCCTCTCATCACTGGGAATCACATGAACTTCACTGTGATAGTTTAAATCTTACCTCACAGGTAGGTCTTAGGTTGGCATATTCAAAGCACATCAACTGGTCACTGGGGTACCTCAGGGATAAGTTCTTGGACCCCTCCTGTTCTCCATATACACTGTACAGGGAAATGGTTTCTCCTACAGTGACTATGCTGATGACACACAGCTTTACTTCTCATTTCAACCAAATGATTCCACAATAGCTGCATGGATCTAGGCACTCAATCACTTTCCAGAACATTTTCATTCACTGTTCCTTGCTAGTAAAATGAACTTTCCAATCCTTCCAGACAGCCAAATCCTTGACAATATTCATAAAGAAAAAAATAAAACAAAAAAAACACTTAAACACAGCTTGAAAACTCTTCTGTGAGCACTTTACTGCATCTTGCTGGGAGGAAAAATAAAGTTCTTCCTCTATCCCTTCACTATTTCTTAATCCCTCCATATTCTAGCCTGTACTATTCTGGGGTGCATTTCCCAAAAGTAACTATGGTCGCAAGTTCCGTTGTTACCAATAGAGTTCACTGTAACTTGCAACCATAATTAGCTAATGATGCTTTTGGGAAATGCAGCCCTGAACAATGTTTGGAAATTTGTATTGCTAGCACTTCTCGTGTTGTTGCCTCCTTAAAATGAACTGCTTGCTGTATTCCTCATTTGTAAGTTGCTTTGGATAAAAGTTTCTGCTAAATGAATAAATGCTATTGTAAATATCTTTTTTTTGTTCATAAAGAATCCATAGTCTAAAAATGAAAATTTGACTCTTTTTATCCAACAAGCCTGTCCCAATACCCACACTTGTAGTTTTGGCCAACTAAGAGTGTGTGCCTGTGACTGGAAGTAAGTGTGCAAGACTGTCCTTCGGTCTGAAAGATTTGCACACTAAATCCACACTTTGGAGTGGTATTTGAAGCTAGGCACATCCCATTATTCATCATGTTCAGGAATGCATAACCATATTCTAGATTCCTTAAGTCCAGGGACACACCAAAATGACGCCAAAGAACTAGGGCTGAGGAAAGCTGACTATGGCGTCGCCTCGGATCACCTGCACCGGGGCAAGAAAAGTTGCACTAGAACACACCAGACAGACTACAGATGGCTACTAACTAGCGTGTACACTCTGTGCTTGCATGAGAGAACATTACTCCCCCATACCAGCAGGTGGCAGTAGTCTGTATTTAGCATTCAAACAGGAAAACAGGGAAGCGCTTGGTTTGCTTTCATTGATTTGCCTTCATCAGTTCTGTTTTTTTTTTCTCGTGCACTCATTTGCTAAGCTGAATAGCCAATCTGAGTTCTCTTTCTTGTCGACGAGCTCCACCTCTGATTCGACATGCAGAATCGGCCGCAAAACAGCCAACGTTGACCAACGCTCAAAAACCGCCTGACATTGCCCGACAGTCGACATGTCTACCCTTCTCCATACCTAAACATGACTACTACAATAACTACAACAACTACCTTACTTATTATCAATAAGCAATTAGGAGTTTATTGAGAGAAAACTGAATATTCCCTAATCAAAATTGTTAATGAAGTGTATTTGTTTATTTTAAGTGCAAAATATTGAATATCAAAATTATTAGTAAATAAAAGCTCTGTAAAGCTTGCATTTTTTACATTTCTTCACTCATTCACACACCTGGGCCAAACACCAGAAATATGTAAAATAAAATTTAATAAATTAAATAAAATTAAATAAAATTTAATTTGGCAAAAAAAGGTCCAATTTAAGTAACATAGCAATGTATACAGCACGGCTCACACAGAAGTCACTTTCAAATCAAGGCCATTTCATGTGACTGTCTTGAAAATGAGCAAAATATGCCTGGGGAACTTTTTAGTCCTTATGTGGAACTCCCGATCGCATCGATTCCTATTGGAATGACTGAATTTCACCCGCAAAATGTTGTCAAGCATATGTACATATTTAGGATTCTGCCTTAGGCCTATATAGAAATTGGGCAACAAGACAGTTTGCTATTTTTTGGAACAGACCATGTTGAGCAGTTTCTAGAAGGTTCCAGAAACCAAGGTGGAGAAATGAATCAACCACCCGCAAGCCAACAGCTTCCTTGCCAGGTCAGAATTAATTTTGACACTCTGCGTGCCTGACAGAAAAGATTATTGCCCCGTTTCCACAAAGTCAGTCAAAGACAGCTCATACACCTTCTGTGGTTTTTCTAAAAGGCCTGTCTTTTTTTTTCAACCGTAGTTTGCATTTTATTCATCAAACAAAGAGAAAAATGGCATGCATTGGGAATAGGGATGCATCGAGCCGACCCACAGCCTATGCAAAATGTATGACATGAGCAGTGCAGCACCGGACTGCTTTTCAATCGCCCCAACAAATGTGGTCCAATAAAGAAACAGGGTGATTCAAAGGGAAAACTTTTTACTTTGTAGTAATCAAACATCCTCAGGTGCTACAGTTGAGAGGTGGCCAGAACGGGGAGAACCTGGATCGCACTGTAAGTGGAACACTGGCAACTAGCCTGATTTATGGCTTCTCCAGATATGATAGAGCGCTAGGGGGGAGCCTTTTGTAAGTGCATATTTTGCTGCAATTTATCACAACACCTCCACCCTACAGTACTCTTGAGTTTTGGGGCACTGCAAGAGGAGTCATTGATAAAACAAATCTTTTTACTACAAGGAGCACACGGGCTCCCAAAAACAGATATACCCGAAGGCAATTTGTATTCTGAGGCGCTCCAGCCTGCATAGTTCATTCAAATGGAGTGTTACTAATGTAATGTTATAGAAATCTAAGCACTAGCATACTTGTGGATTGCTGCTATACCACTTGAACATTTCACATTTACAAATGCTAAATGTGAATAACAACAGGGACTGTAAGGGAATTAATTAAAGAAATAGTTTAACCAAAAATTAAATGCACCATCATGCCATCCATATAACCTTCTTTCCATATGACCTTCTTTCTTCTGTGAAACACAGATGCTTTCAAGATTTTTCACCTTTCTCTTTTCGTTAAAATGGATGTATATAATAACCAAAGACTGTCAAGCTTCATAAAACACAAGAAAACGTATCATAAAAGTAGTCCATATAATTCATGTTTTTTCATAATTCATAATACAACACAAGTGCACTTTACATTCACAGTGTTACTGCAAAAGCTGCTATAGTAGCCTGATTCTAGGGTTATTTTACTGTGAACTACAGTGTTGGCAAAGAAACTGTTTAAACAGAATCTTGCAAGATAATTTTAAGAACAATAGATTCCACTGAAGGACAAAAATATATGCATGGACAAAAACACTTTTCATTTTTGGAGGATCCCTCTCTTTAAAGTTATAAGCCGAAAAATTTTACCTATTCAGTGATGCCTTTAATATTCTGTGCAGACTTGTAGATGTTAATTTATAGCATTTTGGAGATCTTGTGCTCATGGTTTTTCATAACTGACAACTATTTTGATTAAAATTTTTCTCTTTTGAATTCCTTGAACAGCTGCAGAGCATTCAGAAGATTTGGCCATTTCATCGACAAGGCGGTTTTCAGCCATTTGCCTGTTTTATTCCACTTCTTTTGCCTATTAATAAGAACATTGTGAAGAATTCACTGTGCACTGTTCTTTTCATTACTGCATGAAATGAAACCTCACTGTCTATTTCAAAGGCTTGTACATTCATTCAGAGTACAGTGTAGAGGCTCCGATTTACTGTGAATGATGTGTCGAATATTAATGATGCTGATTCATCCCCCTCTACAGCACGCTATCTGTTATCACTGGCCCCCACATATGAATAAAACAACCCAACTTTATTTTCCGTGGATGTAGGTCCAGGGAGGCTAGTACAAAAAAGAAAGTGTTTCCTTGCACAGCACAGATGCTTAGTTCGGATTCAACAGCTCCTCTGCTTCAGTAAGATAGATACTAAAACATGGTAGAGGCCCCAGGCTGGGTCATAAAGCATTCTGTATGCTTATGGAAAGCTCATGTAACTCAACTTGGTAATGTGTATCAAATGATTGAAAAACTGTCCATATATTCACACGCGCACACACACAGGTGTTAAATCAAGGAGAAAGTGCCAGCTCTTAGGAGAAACATGAGCATATTATGAGTAATGGGAGCAAATGAACCAGTGAGATGAACACTGAAATATGGTAGGACATGGTGAAATGAGATATCATTTGGTATTCTGCATTGCAATGTAAGATTATTACTGCTGTACTCATTTGTTCTCACCGCAAAAAAAAAAAAAAAAAAACTTGAGCAAGCAAGTGTGGTAAGATATTTTATCCCTAAACTATTTGTATGTTGTTACATAAGTGATGTCCTTGCATGCAGCTTTTTTTAAAAAGACTACTTAAAGATGGAAACATGTTAATGAGTGCATATGTATGCAAGCACAATAAAACTGATTTAAGAAATAGTTCATCAAGAGAAAATATTAATAAAATAAACCATTTTTGTCATTATATACACTCTAAGCCTCATGCCGTTCTAAACCAGACTTTAATTCTTCTGTGGAACAGATGAAGAAATTTTGAATAATGGCTTTCAAGCATCAAAGGGGATTCAAAAGCACTTAAAAGTGTCAAAAAAAAAAAAAAAAAAAAAAAAACACTGACTCACACACTCTTCTGAAGTCATACAAAGTCAACTTCATTTGGCAAAAAGATCCATTCACAAAACAAACATTGCTGCCTCTTCAAACCGTCCTTGGAGAGTTCATTATATTTACTTATATTAATTATTATGTAAATTAGGACATAATATTTATTTTTAGGTAAATTATGAGGTTTATTTAGATCCAAATTTGAATTAGAGATTAAAAATGCTATGCTTTAGCTTTTAATGTATTATTATAATCTTGAAAGATTTTAATGATCCTGAAAGTTAAAAACATTCCAGACGAACTGAAACCAAGACTATGCAATTTTTCCTGAATCTGACATGGCACTATCATCATCATATACTTTTGATGCACTGCACTGGCTTACATAACGTCGCAGGAAGTCCCAACTCTAGATGTCAAATCTGATTTCAGCAATGCAATGCTTACAGTAACCTTGTCTTAATTAAACAACCTTACCATTAAACGGATTGTCTCTTTCATACCATAACAATTAGAATACAGCACGCAATTAGTCACTCTATTTCCGGGAATGATAACGCACGTATGGCAGGCTGTTAAAATCCCTGTGCTATGAGAGCATTAATGAGTTTGTCACGATGGCAGGGATCAGACTAATAAGTGCGCCATACTCCCATCTAGCGGAGGAAAAGAAAATCGGTAGACACATAATAATGATTTCATAACTTTCTTTAATAACGTTGACAGACATTATTACATTATAATTAATCAGTGGTTAATATACATTCGGTAATTAGAAATGGCATTTCATTGATGTGTTTTAAATTACAATCAGTTATTTAATCTTACATTTAAAAAGTCTGAATGCTTCTATTTTGCATTTTCTTTTTCTTTTCTTTTTCTTTTTTTTTTGATACAATATGTTTTTATTATAAATTATATGAAAAAAAGAGAAATAAATATTTTTAATTTTCTAGTTGGTATGCCCTCTTTTGGTTTAATGAATTCATGCACTTAAGCTGGCATGAACTCCACAGGTTTTCGCAAATCTTGATGATCCATATTATCCTATATAATTTGAGAATGTTTCAACAAGTGATTTAATGGAACTAGCCTAATGAAATTTAATTTTTTTTGTAAAGAGTTAACACAACGAGATCTATCTATCTATCTATCTATCTATCTATCTATCTATCTATCTATCTATCTATCTATCTAAGCTTTCCAGCAAAACTTGAAGCTCTTAAAAACATTCCCTCATTTCGTCATTCATTTCCTATAAATCGCGGATGAAATCCCAGTTTCTTTTATAGTCTAGAAGACCCGTAAAAGTGATTTATTTAAATGTTTTATTGCTTTGTTCAACCTACCTGCACTGTGGTATTCAAGGAAGGCATTGACGTATTTGGGACTGTGGTAAAACTGTTCAAATAAAAGAAATCAATAGTGTATTTGATCTAATAGTGTAATTAGTACAGTAGTGGTATACTTCACTTGATTATAATGGGTGTAAATCTCTTTTCTGGAAAGCTAAATAAAAAGTGTGCCTGCGTTTTGACGCATCCAGTCGCTCTATGACGTGGAATGACATAATTACAGAGGCTGTGAATGATTCTCTGAGTAGCTAAATTAGTGGGAGGCGATGCTCGTCATACACAGGTATTCATTAAAAACTAATTACGGCGCAATGCCGCCATACGGAGGTGTCATCATGGTCATTTCACTGAGTTTCTAGCGCCGTAACGAGCGTCGACTCCAATCACGGTAGTTTTATGGGGCTCGAAAAGCGTCCCTCATAACGACCTGCTGCTGGTGACGTCATAAAGAGATGCAGAAGTGAGTTTCACAACCCGAGAAAAAAAAAAAAAAAAAAAAAATTCGGAGCGCCGTGGTGGCTCGCGCACACGCGGCATTTGCAGCCTCAAATGAGCAGCTCGCTCTTTAAAGGCTCCCTCGTTTTGACTGGCTGCGCAGGTAAGACCCGCTCGATTTAGATCAAATAAGCGAAAAGTATTCTTAGGTACCGTAAATTAAAAATAAACTTCTGCTTATGATCGGCAGAAACGCGGTGAGCTATGGATTATGTTTGATTTCAGCGCGCGCAGTTTGTCGTGTAAATATGTTGGCTGGACATATTCAGTGGACATATTAAACGTGTAAGGATCTGTTGTTATACGACTGTTGAAGATATTTAAAAAGAGGATACTGCACCTCTGCTCGAGGTATTGCATGCAGACACAAAGAGCCTTTGAGCAGCCCTGGAGAACTTGTTAGGCATACCAAGAAGCTCCACAAGAGGCGAATCTTTTTGTGCGGTTTAATGAGCCTACCAAGGAAATGTTTTGTGGATGATTCGTCTTTAATATGCGGGAATTAAATAGCAACCTCAAGAGCTTTGATAAAAGCAAACGCATCTTAATGCACAAGGAGAAGAAATGTAGAATCGACTAGCTCTCCATTCGTTTCCTGATTCAGCACCCCATTTGGAAAGAGTGAGGGTGCCGGAGTGAAGGCAGAATCAACAGAAAACAGGATCTTTTCAGCCTAAATCATGATTGCACGGATACTCTACTTTTTTCTTTGGTCTGCGGCATTTCTACCCGAGCTGCAGTGCGCTTCTCAGAGAGCCGCGGACGCACTTACTACTTTTCCCACGTCCTCGTTCATCAACGGCACCGACAGAAAGGACTCCAACCAGACCTCCACCTCTCGGATCAAAAGGAAGACGCTCTCGGTGGATTTCGCCGTCCCGTCGCTGTTACGTTACTACTTGGCTCTGTTTATAAAGCGTCCGCTTAACGGAGACTGTCTGTCGTTTAACGGATGCTACACGGTGCGCGCGAACTTGCTCATGCGCTGCGTTCCGTTGCAAAAAACCATCGCCAGTCTGCTTGATGTAAAGTTGGCAGCGATGAACGTCAACAGATCCAGCACTGGACAGCTTCCGTATCGACAGAAGCGGCCCGTGCCTAAAGTTTTGAATTTGGGTTTGACCAACGCCAGTCGAAAGTCCAATCAAGTTGTGGTGGAGGTGGGCGAGGAGATGGTTAAAACGGGATGTGGAGGACTGCATGTGTATGAGGACGCGCCGGTTGTGTTCATGGAAATGGACCTAACGCGGATTTTGGAGTGGTGGCTGGGGGCGGAGGGAGGCCGGCTCAGGGTCCGAATCATGCCCGAGCGGAAAGTGCAGGTCCCGGGGAAAGAGGACAAGTACTCTGCTTCCATCAGAGCTTCGGACGCTCGCCTCTTCATATACATAGCCTCGAGTGGTAAGATTTCAACTTTATAGAGTTCAATTTGCAGCGTAATTACATTGTAATTACACGCAGAGCCGTTGCTCCAGATTAAAGTTTTGGAAGTATTTTAGGACCCACAGGTCCAGGGTGGAACTTGATTCTTACTGGTCAATTACAATATTCTGCAGTCAGATATTTCTTCATAATGATCAGTGTCCCTGCAATGCTATGTAACTGCATCTCCATGCATTTATTTAGTTGCCAAGAAGCTATGTAATAAGCCTGATAATACAGTCAGCTGGTCATTACTGCAAATAAACCCCTTCAAGGTGAAGTGAAACTGATGGTATTCATCCTGCTGGGGTTTATTTTTGCATTATCCCTTATATACAATACAGTATATACAACATGGACATTCTGGTTAGAAAAGTTTATGTACAGCAAAAAGTTTTCCACTGTGTTTTGGTTTTGAGATTTGTCACCTCGCTTTTTGAACTGTTTCAACGTTATCAGTCTTGGTAATTCATTGGCTGTTCAAAAGGGTGGTACTGCAACACCAGTAAAGGCTAAACAGCATAACAGCATGCACAACAAGGGACGCTTTTTACAAAATCGCATAAGCTGACAGATACAAAAACCATTTGATGGCTTTCCCCACTCCTCCTGTAAAATTCAAAACTGCTGACATGGAAAAAAAATGAGGATTTTCTCATCCTGATATAATGTTGAGATCCTCAGTGTTAACCTCACCGCAGTGACCACTGGGGAAGCTTTCATTAATTACTTGGCGTTAGGAGCTTTTTCTGATTATCACTTCGCAATGATGTTTGAACTATTATTATCCACAAATCAGTTTACCCTCTTCCCTCAAATGATCTGGGAGAGGAGTCTGCCCCAAACATGTTTTCTGAGACCTCTGAAAACTATAAAGCACATAGACCTCAAGAGATAAGGTTTTATGAGCACTTAATATGCACTGTGTAGGCTTTTTGTAGTATACTGTAGGTTAGTTCCTAATCATAGGTTATTTTATCCAACAGCTGCTGACCCTCTCAGTTTTTGTTGTGGTTATGTTACATTTAGGATGTTTTTTGTGAGTCTCACGGCTTTTGCAGCTTTGATGATATTTGCTTCCACTGTACTGTACTGTGTACTGTAAATAGTCATTTCTATCATCACTTCTGCGTGGTTAGCTCAGCATAATTACCTAAAATGTGTGTATGTCACATTCTGTACACCTGTGAAATATGGGCTTTGCTGTGACACATTCTTTTTACATTTCTTGTTCATCTTTGAAAGCTTTCTCAGTTCTTTGAGAGCCAATTTTGTGACACTCTTGAAAAAAGTTTTTGGTGATTTTTATGTAGCTGCTTCTAGCTGGATTGAAGTTTCTGGTGCAGCCCACATATTGTGATTTGAAAGGGCTCTGAAACCCTTCATCAGTGAATGATGCTATTAAAGGATGGTTGATTCTTTGCTCATTCAAAAATGTGATAAATATTCTGTAGCCACCCACCATCAACCCTCTCTGTCAAAGAGAGAAGCAGATCAATGAAATCATGGTATTTCTTCTAGTGCTCTACTGTTTTCCGCATGAGCTCAGTGACCTTATGTGCATTTTAAGTGGTGCACGGATGAATTATTATTATTATAGTCAGTCTAGAATTTTTTATACCAATCATACTTCGATTACAGTGAAGATAGCTTCAGAGACTTCAGAGAGTGCCTCTTGAGTTATTTATGAAATAACAAGAACTATAATCATGCCCAAAAAGAGATAAACTTGCTTTTTCTGTGATATCACATTATTTTTCAGGTTTAAAAACATGAATTGAATAAACCATCAAAAAGAAGATAGTATTTAACACCCACATGAATTTAAAACCACATTATCCTATTAGTATTCATCATATAAATCATATAAACCTTTTTTGTTTAGATGCTAAAATGTTTACGTATGCATAGCTACAGATGTATGAATGTTTATGAGTTCTTTGAGATTTTCAATTAATGAAATTCATATGTATTAACAATTATTTTAGCAATGTCCAATGTCATCAATTTAGCATAATTAATGCATTCCAGTTTATTTGGTGTGATTTTTAAACACATTGGCAGTGTTTCACTTATGTTTCACACTTGTTGAGCTCTGATGATAATTAAATTCATCAATACAAAGAGTGCAAATTACTTTCATTAGTTCCATCTAGATTTCATTTATAAATAAATTTGCCATTAAAAAGGTCATTTACTTGTAAATGAGAGTCTGAGTATTGAACTTTGTCACCTGCGGCGATGCCCTCTTAGAAATTCCAGCGATTTCAGTTCCAAACCCTTCTTAGAGGATTCGTAAAAATATGTTCGTCTCTAAAGTTAAAAGGCTTTACATTGTAGATGATGTCAATACCTTGATATTGTGCACTGCAGTATCTTTCAGTCTCCGAACATAAAGAGATGTATGTGTACGACATCTGAATACGAATGAGATCACCCTGCACGTTTCCTGTTTGAGAGTAAAAGGTCTTGAAGGAAGTGTGATCAGCGGACATCAAATAATCTGTTACAGGAGTGTCAAAGGCTTGTTGTCTTTTGCGGAGTGGGCAGTCTAATCCTTCAAGACTCCCTGAGGCCGCTGAGACTTTCTCATCTGAGGGTCAGAAAAGTCATTAAGATTTCTCTCTCTCCCCAGGCCTGGTGCTTTGTGACATTGGCTGTCCTCTGCTGCTCTCAGCATTCTTCATTACAATCAAAATTTCCTCTTCACAAGCACACAACTCCATGTGCTTCACTTGTCCTCAGTTTTCTTCTGTGGTATTTGATAAGCATAAAACAAATATTAATATTTCAACTCAGGTTCACTGGAAAACGTGCCTGTGGTGAAATTTGTGCAAAATTACATTGTGTTGCTTCTTGCACACTTTGTGACACTTTCGATATTATCCAAAACAGATGAACATGAATGTGACAGTGTTTTATTACACTGTTTGTTGCATGTATCCTCTAACTGCACTTGAAAATAACATTTCACCTTCCACCTAAACTTCCTAAACCAGGTGGGCTATCGAGCAAGTTTACTATATCAGAAAAGCCATATAAAGCTGGTTATATGATGCAAATGTCAAAGTGTATTCGTTTCCAAATAGTGCACTATATTATATGTGACCTTGGACCACAAAATCAGTCTTAAGTGTCAATTTTTCAAAATTGAGATTTAAACATCATCTGAAAGCTGAATAAACAAGCTTTCCATTGATGTATGGTTTGTTAGGATCGGACACAATTTGGCCGAGATACAACTATTTGAAAATCTGGAATCTGAGGGTGCAAAAAATCCTAAATATTGAGAAAATCACCTTTAAAGTTTCCCAAATTAAGTTCTTAGCAATGCATATTACTAATCAAAAATTAAGTTTTGATACATTTATGGTAAGAAATTTACAAAATATCTTCATGGAACATGATCTTTACTTAATATCCTAATGATTTTTGGCATAAAAGAAAAATCGATAATTTTGACCCATACAATGTATTTTTGGCTATTGTTACAAATATTTCCCAGCGACTTAAGACTGGTTTTGTGGTCCAGGGTCACATATAATGTTTTGAGGTGATGAAGAATAAAAGTTGTTGTTTTACGGTCACTAAAATTAAATTATAGTAGAGGCATGCTTTCCAATGAGCCTAGGTTGTAATATTTATAATAGTAGTAAGAGACATAGTAGACATAATAGAGGATTTTCTTTTGGTCAATTATATTGGTGTGATTTTTTTTTTTTTAAGGAATTGTCCATCCAAAATTGAAACTTTTTTCATCATTTATTCGTCTTTATATGTCATTCCAAACTAAAATCCTTTATGCACCATTTTGTCATATAATGAAAGTTACAGTCACCACAAGCATACAGTGTTTTTACCTTTTCTTGTCCTGTTTTTAGCTTAGCAATATAAATCACCATCTATTACTCTTGAATGGAAAAGAGATGTTCTGATATTCTAATATCTTTGTTTCATGGAAAAAAAAAATGCATTCAGAATGAAATGAGGGTGAGTAAATGATGACTACACCTTCACTTATTCTTTACTCACAGTGAAATTCTCATACTGGGTGTTCTGGATCTTTTTTTGGGCCCCTGTTGGTAAACCTCTCTCTAAACAGTGTTCTTTCCTTCTTTGAGTTGAGAAGATCAATAATTCACCTGCTTGGAACAGTTTATCTCTGAAACTGGAAAGTACACAGTCAAGAAAGTATTCTCTAATCTGTTTCAACAATGTTTATGTCTGTAATTTTTTTTGGAGGATAGAACACTTTCTCCGTTTCCAGGTTAATGTGCAGAGACAACTATAAGTAAGCCACTCTCATAGATTGATTTCCCTAGAGAGTGTAAACACTGTGTTTTTGTGGCACTTTCAACATTGCTCTGTTTGTCTGTGCAGCCAGACACAGTAATATAGTCCATTATCCATTGGTGTGTGTTTGGGGTGGGTCAACTTGTCTGACTGAACAATGCACAACTTTTTTTGGAGACTTTTATTTTGGCCACTAGAGATGCAAAAATGACACACAGAAGCTTTCATCATTCATGGGAAACAGAAAAGAATACTTCTGATTTTCCAAATCAGTTGCATTTCGACAACTCAAAACTTCTGTCCCAGTCAAAAATGACAAATTATTACACTAAGCTGCAAAAAGCTCACATTCTGAATTTCTGCAAATCTCTAATGTCAGAATGACCATGTCTACTCACATTTAGACATCCTTGATGCCTTATTTGGTGTTCAGAAGTTGAAAATGCTCATGAAAAACAAAATTATGACTGTTCTTCATGATTATGAGTAGACATCGGGGACTTCATGGTGGTTTTAAAAATGTCACAGGACTAGAGTGCAGTAGCTAGCAGCTCACCATCACATTTTGGCTTAAGCCTTATTTTGGCCAGTATTTCAGAGGCTGCCTTGACTTTTGTGCATTGAGCATCATGAATGGCTTAGGACATGTGTTCCAGGATTTGTTTGAGAAACATAAGCCTATTATATCTGCATATGCAAGACTTACAAAGGAAATGGTGCCTTGATGAAAACAATCAGGTGAATGCAATTTTTGTCAGTGTTGTTTTTATTTCCCCCAATGTCAACATCATTTGAGCTAACAGTGCTAATTATGCAGATTACAGCAAAACAGCAATTTAGGGAGATTAGCATATTGACTTTGTATAGAAGTCTGTAGCTGTGAGGTTATATATTTGTGACTTTGTTTTTGAGATTGTCAGATAGTGTTTTTTGAGGACTTCTTTGTTAAGCTTTAGCCAAGATTTTGTCAGTCAGACCTGCTCCAAAATTAGATTTATATTCATCAGAATAACATATTTGAAAGTCAGTTTTCAGGGTCTCAGACATTTTGGTGCATCTTCATGCACACCTGCTCACCAACACAGATTTAATGCAGATTTAGCTTTGAAGCATGGTTCGTGTTCTCACAGGAGCCTTACTCACATTATATCATATGTTGTTTTCGGATTTGGTTGAAGTTCTTTCACAAGGTTGCTTGAAACCTGATGTTGCATGCAGGAAGCCTTTGGTTTATGGTTTAAAGGAAGTCGCTGAAATCCAGTGCAATCAAAGGCTTTACGTTTGGAGGCGTACGTGTGTCGAGAGTGCCATCTCACCACGTTGAACGCCTTGATGTAAGATCTCGAGGCGCATGGAGCATCCAGGCATCCTCTAATGAGAGGATAGTGCATGGAAGTAAGTGAGAATCAATTGGCTCTTGACTTTTCAAGCTTGTATCAATCAGACACTCATGGGAAAATCAATACAGAGTCAAATGGCACATGGGTTCATTATTAATGTATTTTTATAATCAATGAAATGGTAGCATATCTGTTTACAAAAAAAGACATTGTTTCACCTTTACTCTCTCCTCCAGTCAATGCATTAATGTGCTTCAATATGGTGAATCCACACAGTTTACTCTTCATCCATACCTCTTTATGTAGAAAATGATATGACTTTGGGTATGACACTAGATTTAAGAGTGTTTTGATGCAACACTGAAAAAAATATTTAGGCATAAATTTATGTATTTCAAGTTCATAAAAAATCCTATTCATTTTTATTACACGGTTTTGAACATAAACAAACTAATAAACATAATGTTATGCATATTTGTCAGTCATAAATAAAACAGGTATGATTTATGTAATAGTACAAATAAACTGAAAGAGTTTTAAATACATAATAACCAAGTTTATATATTTATCATTTAAATCCTATCTCTCTGATCGCAAGCAGTTTGTTGTGATGGGTGGTTGCAGGTCTGAGGTCGGTGTGGTGCACTCTGGTGTTCCCCAGGGATCGGTTTTGGGTCCTTTACTTTTTAGTATTTACATTTTTCCTCTTGGTCAACTCTTAAGAACACTTGGTCTTAACTTCCACTTTTATGCCGATGACACTCAGATCTACATACATTCAAAACCTGATGTCAATATGCCTGTGTCTTTTCTTTCTCAATGTTTTACTGAGATTAAAAAATGGATGTCTGAAAATTTGCTCTGTCTAAACAGTGATAAGACCGAAGTGATGCTTATTGGATCACCTCACCAGTTGCGCAAAGCAGAGTCCGTAACTTTAGGTCTGGATGGCTCTGCTTTACAGTTTCAAACTAAACTAAAAAATCTGGGGGTGATATTTGACGCCAACTTAACGTTTTATCCGCATGTTCGTAATACAGTCAAAGCATTTTTTTCATCTCAGAAACATTGCCAAATTACGTCCCATGTTGACGTTTTCTGTGGCTGAAAAGTTATTCAACACTTTTGTGTTTTTGCGTATTGATTATTATAATGCTTTGCTGGCTGGAGTTTCAAAAGCTACCCTAAGTAAATTACAGTTGGTACAAAATTCAGCTGCTAGAATACTGACTAGGACCAGTGCAAGTGAGCACATCACACCTGTCTTGGAAAAATTGCACTGGCTTCCTGTTAGTTTTCGTATTGATTTTAAAATTCTCTTGCTTACTTATAAGGCCTTGAATAATGTGGCTCCTCAATATTTGTCAGAGCTTTTAACCCCCTATACACCTACACGTGTTCTACGCTCCTCTGAAGCTGGTCTTTTATCTCTTCAAACAACTCGGCTTAAAACTATGGGCGATCGGGCTTTCTCTTCACTGGCTCCTAAATTGTGGAATTCCCTACCCTCTAAGATTAGAAATGCTGAATCCCTTAGTGTTTTTAAATCGTCCCTTAAAACTTACTTTTTTAGGGTAGCTTTTAGGTGATTTATGTAATTACTTTGTGTTTTATTATATTGGCCTTGTATTGTTTGATTTGTTTTTTACTGCTTGTACTTTTGTGTGTATCTTTTCTATTTCATTTTTGTATATGTATGTAAAGCACTTTGAGATGCTACTTTTAAAGGCGCTATATAAAATAAAGTTTATTATTATTATTATCATCATCATCATCATCATCATCATAAAAAAAAAAAAAAAAAAAAAATCTTTTAACTAACTGAATATTGCTTGATATATTTTAACCATACCTTTTAACTTAATTGATTTGTTTGCACAGTGAACAAATTTATGCTGATTCTAAGCAATTAAATACATGCATTTTGAAAAGGTGATTATTTAAATAAAATAAAATAGGTACATATAGTTAATAATAAACTATGCCATGATTATTTGGAGGACAGACATCTTTTCTTACCTGTTTCATTTATGTATGACTTATCAACATGCATTAAATGAAGTTTATTATTTTATGTTTAAATGGCATAATCTAAATGGATGGAAATTGTATATGCAGTTCAAATACATAAATCTTAAATTTAGGCCTTTTTTGAGTGAAGATTAAAAGAGACAGGCTGTCTGAAAGCTTGAAGACACTTTTTATAAGTGAAATTAGCAAAAAGAAATGTGACTTTTGACTTAAAATGAAACGTAAAATGGTGTTAGGGAATTGATTTGATGTCAAGGGGATTGACAAATAATCTGTAAATATATTCAGATATCTGCCAACAAATGCCTGGGCTTATCTTAAAAACGCTGTCAAGTGCTGACACCGACATGAAATTGATCTTGAAACTGAAAGTCCAAAGTATGTGGAACAGTATTAGAGCGTCAAGGACACTGTGGTTGTACTATAAACCTTTTCTTACCTAATTTTCGTAAAAAATAAGTTTGTCCACAACAAAAGTGTGCAGAGCTGAATTATGGATGACGATATCAGGCACTTCCCAAGGCTACCAAAGAAAGTTGAACACCAGCCCCTGTGGCATTATAGTGCAAGGTGTATTAATGGAACCCAAGTTGCAATTTGGCGCAAACAGGGCAAGATGATCACTAATGCCCACAGCTACCATTTTCACTCATGTGATTTCACACGCAGCCCTTGTGAACACTCAACAGAAGTGTGAATAGGTTCTCTCAACTTGAAGAAACACTCACAACAGCCACAACAAACAGTTTGTGACATTTTACATGACTGCACTTATCTACTAATTTTTTTTTCTTCAGATATTTACGTTCTATTTACTGACCAAATTCCCGTTCTGTTCCCAAGAGGACCATTGAGTCTGTGTAAAAATTCAGTTATAGTTTCTTTCAATTTAAAGAGATCCATCTTTGAAGGACTTTAATGTTTGTCTCAGCTAGCCATGCAGATAGATAAAAATCAATGCATCTTAATGAGCTGCCCTTCTAACCTGCTACCATCTATCTCTAGTACTAATGTGCACTGGTTCACTCTGAAGGACCATCTGCAAATGGCCTCAACTGATGGCAAAATGTATATACTGTAGCTTCAATGAAACTTCTGGGGTTTCAAATTCACCATGCTGAAGGGATTATGAAGGCCAAACACCGAAACAAGTTAGCATTTTAGCACTTCCGGGTTCTATTGTCCCAAAGTCAATGGATTTTTGGTTAAATGCATGAAATATGGTTTGAGTTATTGAGTAGAAATATAGCTACTCTTGGTGTTTACAATCAACAACATGCAAACTATTGTAATTCAACCTTTTTTGTAATGACTGAAAGAGTTGTTGGAAGCTTAGTGATGGTGACATTGAAGTCATGTGACTGTGATGTAGTTTGTTTATGGCCTATCGTTAGCTTTTTACTTCTGGTGATTGTATTTTGGTGAAGGCTTCAAAATTCATAAAAGCTGTGTTTATTTGTGGAGATTATCATTGTCACACTTTAGTTTGGGGTCCATTTCTCACTATTAGCTATTTTGCCTCTATAAACTCCTAATTTGCTGCTTATTAATAGTTAGTAAGGTAGTTGTTAAGTTTAGACAGGCCTATTGAGTAGAATTTAGGCATCTAAATCAGAATCATTAGGTCATTTAGAATAAGGCATTAATATGTGTTTATAAGTACTAATAAACAGCCAATATGCTAGATATATGCATGCTAATAAGCAACTAGTTAATAGTGAGAATTGGTCCCTAAAGTAAGGTGTTACCATTACCATTATAAACAAAATGTGTAAGAAACATATTGCAATATGCAATATTCCAAAGTCAAAAGAACCAGGGTGATGCTAACTTCTGAGATGGCCTATAAAAATACATCATTACTACAGTGTTATATTAGACAACCTTAAATCTACTCTTGACCATATAGCCGATAATTACAAGTAATAGATGTTTGAATGAGAATTGAAACATTCCATTATTGTAATTAATAGAAGATAATATAATTCATGATTAGCTATTTTAAGAATTATTGCAAGACATCTTTGATGACTTCAAATGGTTTTAGTGTTTCTCTGGGGTTCAGAGAATGAAAGCTGGATTTGGCATTGTTCTCATACTCAGTGGCTGATGCATACTCACATTCCATAATCCTCTAGTTATAAATGTTGCATATATTCCCCCAAACCCATGAGTTTTTGATTAATTGCTTTGTGCATGAGTTGCATGGGCATCTTTGTTCAGCTTTAAACCAAATAAGAAAAGGCACACTCAGTTGAAACTTCTTGTGCTCGCTCTGTGATTTTTTTTTTTATTAAGCAACTACTTGAGAGAGAGTGTGTACATGTGTGCAGAAGAACATACCATTTGATGTGGCAAGGTGATTTTAGAGCCTCTAGTGCAATGTTGCTGCATTATAAGTAGGTATCAGCACACTTCTCATTGGAATGCAGAGTGCAATCAAGTATCACTCAACATAAAATGACCTCACTGACTAATACAGTGCTCTTACATAAGGATAAGGTGATTATGTGCATGTGTTATACTTCTTATATACATCCATTAGGCATACCCGGTTTTAGGCAAGTTTTGTTAATTATGCATGCTCTTTTAAAGGACTCTTTTTCAGAAACTAGAATTATAATTAGCAAACTCCAGTGGAGGGTAGATGACTTTTTTTTTTTTCAGACAATAACATTCTCCTAGAAACAGTAACCACTGGTGAGAGGTTTTAACAATGGCAAATTCAAGAATATCTTCCTCATTAATGGAAAACTTGACAAGTGGCAAGAGAATGGAAAGAATTTATAATTGTATCTCTACAACTGAAACCTTTTGAGATATAGACAATATGTTAAAATCAAAGTGAATGGATTGTTGTGATCGAAATCTCACAACATGGTATGAGAAAAATGTATCACAAGAGCATTTAAAATGTTAGTATTTATTCATAATATGTATGCAATTAATTACAATAAATTAATAATTCAGGAGAATGAGTTACCTCATGGCAAGTGAATAATTCAGAAATTGATTGAGTGGATACTAAAGAGATTATTTATCATTAATCATCATTCAACAAATAAATGATCATTTAGGAATAAGTTTGCTATTAGTGCAGAAACATCTCCACATTTTAACCTTTCAGTTAAAAAAGATGAAAACTAATATTTTAAAACAGACTTTAAATTCTAATTGGATTAACCAGAATCCGTAACTGTGATATGCACACACTTGTGATTTTATGATTCACATGATTTGAATGAAAAAGGTTATTTTCTATTTTAATGCAAAACATTGAGATGTTGCTTGGCAACAACTAAACTGCTTCATATTGTGTTTAACAAAACCTCTTAATAACAAGTTCTTTCTCGTCTTGACTTGTTTGGGACACGTTCCATTATGTATTTTAATGGTTATTCATCGCTCTAACATGCAAATAATGTAAAATGATGCTACCCGCTGATAGCCGCAGAAATAAATCTTCCCCTGTATAGCAAAATCTCTTCCAGTTGACATATCTGCACCAATCCACAGTACTGCCAAATCCTAATATGTGTTGTCAGTTGTTATTATTATTATTATTATTTCAATATAAGGACATATAATGGAATGTTCACAGTAGTGGAACTCAAACTTAGCCAGTTCTATTTTGTAAGGAAATGTTTAAAATCCCCTCTGGTATCATGATGCTATTTTATTTTATTTATTATTTATTTATTTTTTAATGTGATGTTTTTTAATGAGATTATACCACCAGCAGGCAGGCATTCCCATACCAAATGAAGAAAAGTTCCAACTATTCCTTGAATCTTCTGTACTCTTCTCCATATGTCCACTTCAATTTCAGAGGAATTTAGCCTTGAGGTTAATTCTGATTGGTTGGTCATAGTTATGTAACTTGCAATCATACTGAAAGTTGTTATTACAACTGACAAACCTCAGACGAAAACTTGCTAAAGCACAATTTTGTGAAGAAAATGAGACTTTGAGCCATTAAAGAGCTGTGTGAGGTTTGCAAGCTATGGATGAAGTGTCAAGGGGTTTACAGAATGCCAGAGGCAAGTGTTGCACTTAGACCTACTTCAGAATAAATAACCTCAAACGAGATGATTCTGAAACTCCATCTTTGAAATAAGTATGAATGTAAAGCTTCATAACACGTCCTAAAATTATTAAAAGCTTTCAAACTCAAAATTGGGAAATTTAGAATCTGACTTCATTGTGCAAGTTTTGAGAACATGACCAATCACAATGCAACTCCCTTTTTTTTTAAGGATGCTCACATTGATTCAATATGTCTCACTCAAGCTTATTTTTTCAATATGAAATATATCAACTCAGGAAAGAAAACTGCATTTGTAAAGTGATTTCATGGGCTATACTGTATGTTGGTTCACTAAGAGGGTTACAATAAGAATTGAGAAAACTACAATTCCAAATATTGGAAGCAAGTTCAGTAACTTGGAAGATAATGCAACACTTTCAGTTATTGAAGTTCAGCCTTCGAGACTTTTAGAGTAAGATGAGAAGAGACCAGCTCTTTGATGTGTGTTGCTTTATAAAGCAAAGAAGCAAAATGACTGCTTCAGGACTCTTTACACAACATTAATTGTTGATTGACCCATTAATATGTATAAATGAATAAATATAAATGAATGCATTTTGTTAGATTAGTCTGTATAAAGTTTAAGCCTAAACCTGGCTCTAAACAAAACCTGGCAAACGGATCTGAGGCAACTGACAGTGTCACATTTTAGGATTGAACTTAACCTAAACTCACAGCTCTGATTAAAATATAAAAGATCATGTAAACTGAAAAAAAAAAAAAAAAAAGTAACCTAAAGACAGTAAGATCTCAATTAAATAGTTGTATTCAAGTCAAACATATGATGTTAATTATACAACCTCACTAAATCCAATTAATACATAGATTTATTCTAATTTTAAAATACTTTTCATGCATTAAATAAGATAGAAGTAGTTATTTTAAGTTAACAGTTGCAAGTTACCATTTTTTACAGCGTATGTGTCAAAAAGTAAAGGTAAAATTTGTTAAAGCATCACAACCGATGTAAACTCAAATCTAGCCCCAAACCAGGCAACTTGTTGGGTCCGTCAGGCACAGGTTGAGAAGTAGACCTCTGGATGTTAGAAACAGTCATGCTTAAACTCATTTTTATGTGACGTGCATGTTGAGTGGGTATCTTTCTTGACAACTTCTGAGTCAGCTCAACCCTCGAATGAGAGGAAGAGCAAGGAGTTGTGAGATTTGAAGAGACAGAAAGATAAAGAATTAGTGCTGACTTAAGGCGAATCTGCGGGAAAATGACATCCACCACAGGATATCAACTGCCAGTGCAATTCTA